>CAUYSK010073888.1:0-48217 GCA_963575035.1 Avahi laniger | reverse complement strand
GGAGACCACGGATAAACAAATAAACAGGTACCCGACATGAGGCCAGGAATGGGTAAGCACTGTGAAGGGAAATAAATCAGGGTCAAGACTTAGAGAGGATAGGAGGGTGGCAGGAAGCAAAGATCTAAGGAGGTGATATTTAAGAGGAAAACTCAGGGAAATGAGAGAGCGAGGGACTCAGAGGTCTGGGAAAGAGCACACCGAGCTTAGCTTGCGAGAACAGAGAGAACATGCCCAGAGGCGGACACACGCTGAGTGGGGCAGGGGGCAGGAAGGCAGGGGAGGGGTGGGGGAGGGAGGAGGGCCAGAGATGCGTGAGCCACAGGGGAACCATGAGCAGGAGACAGTTATGCTTCAATTTTTATTTTAAGATGAAGACTGTGGCTCTAAAGAGTGGCTAAAATGAAAGTGTTGGTGAGGATGGGAACTAGAATCTTCATATCCTACATGGGAGTGAGAATTGGTAAACCCATTTTGAAAACCTGATTAACAGGATCGACTAAAGCTGAACACACACAGACCTTTGACCAAGCAAATATATCCCAAAGAAATAAAAGCTTCTGTCCACTAAAAAACATGTACAAGAGCATTTATGACATATTTATTCATAATAGCCCCAAACTGAAAATACCCGAATGTACATTAACTGTACAATGGATAAATCAATTTGGGTATATTCATACAATGGAATATAACACAACAATAAAAAAATAACAAAGCCCAGCTACACACAATAGAGTGAATTTTTATCACAGACCTAATGGGGAGGTGAAAGAAGCCAAACGTGAGAGAATACGTTTCGTATTCTCCATTCATTTGATGTTCAATAAAGTGAAAGTCATTTATATGAATGGAAGTCACAAAGGTTGTTACTTTGGGAGAGAAGGTCCCGAGTGAGGCTGCGGAGGTGATAGGAGTGGTCTATATCTTTACACAGATCGTCCTTACACAGTATCTTAGTCTGTTCAGACTTCTATAACAAAATACCTTAGATTGAGTAATTTATAAACAACAGAACGTTATTGCTCTCAGTCCTCGATGCTGGGAAGTTCAAGATCAGAATTCCAGCAGATTTGGTGTCTGGTGAGGGCAGACAGATGCTGTCTTCAGAGATGGTGCCTTCTAGCCGTGTCCTCAGAGGGTAGAAGGGAGGCAGGGGAGACAAGCTTCCTCGAGCCTCTTTTATAAGGGCACTAATGTTATTCATGAGGGCCCTCCTTCATGAACCTACTGTTTAATACCCCCAGATTGTGATTGCAACATACGAGTTTTGAGGGGACACAAACATTCAGACCATAGCATGGCTCTACTTCTGTGTAACTATATCACTAAGTTGATCACACTGCATTTTTCCTCAACTTACATGTCCGTCCCTGTGATGTCGACTGTTAGTTCCTACAAACAAGAATGGTTAGTGTGCATTTTTATGTTCTTAATAGCCATGCAGTGTCTGGGACTGAATGGAAGTACAGAGTGTTTAATGAATACATTTCAAGAAAGGAATTTCTTTCTTTTATAACAAGTGTCTGTATTATATGGTTAGCCTCTCGGGTATATCATTTTACTTCAACTTCAGAATTATTAGGGTAGTCCACTATATTTGAAAGTTCCTCTGATTTTCAAACTTTTTGAATCATAAAATGTTATAAAATTAATGGAAAACATATAAAAATAAGAATTGCAAATATTCTCATTGATATTAATGGCAAAAATATTTATAACTTTGATAATTTTTTTGTGGATATCTGACAAAATGCTTCACTCTCAGTTGTCAGAAGACACAGCCCAGAATGGAGGCTTGTCCTTCTATAAGGGACATTATTAAATGACTCTTTCCTTATCTTGTAACGTCATACCAACTTTAGGGTCTGTGAAAGCCAACATTTTGTCTTAATCATCCTTATTTAATACTTGTTCAAAGAGTTAATGGACACCTGTTATATTCTAGGTTCTAGAAGTAGAATGCTGTAATATCAATATCATATATTAGTAATTTATGTGATAGGCATTGAAAATACTACATATATATTATTTATGTTAATTCAAACTATAGCCCATGAGATGGGAACCACCATATCCTTATGAACAGAGATTAAATAATTTGCTTAAAGTCACATCCCTAGTAAATTACAGAGCCCCCAGGCATGAACTTAGATTGCTTTAATATTTTTTGCTAATAACTGTTTATTGCTTTTATTTGCTCCCTTCTAATCTTCATGCTAACTGTTGATTGGATATATTTAACCTCATTTTAAATTCTTTCTTTCATAGATGTCATTGTTATCAAAGTACAAAATTTTGGGATGCCTAGTAATCAATCTCACTTTAGATTATAAACTTTTAGAGGTAGACACCATTCCTTCCTATGTCCTTTGTATGAAGGATCTATATTACTCTGCTCTGTTATATATAAATGGTGCCTTTTAAAGACGAGCTAGATGATTAGATACCACAAATTGCTTCAACTCAATTTTCATACCATTAATTCATTCTGCAAATGTTGATTAAATATCTATTATGTACGAGAGATGTCTAGGCCCTGGGGCTATATAGAGAAGGAAATAAAGTTTTTCTCCTTGGAGAGATTTTATCAAATGGACAGATTTTATCAAAAAGACAGATACACAGGTAATTACTATACATAGTGATAAGTGTCTGGGGCACAGTATGTATAGAGTGCTGTGAATACACAATGAAAGGGCACATCATGACCTACACCTGGGCTGGAGGAAGAATTACAAATGGATTTCTAGAGAAATAATAAAGCTGACCCCCAAAGGACCCGAACAACCAGTGGAAGTTATACTAATGGAGAAGAAGATTGTTCTGTGTAGATGGAATTGTTTGAACAAAAATCTGGAGGCCAAAGTTTACATTCATAATACATATGGGAAAAGGCAAAGCGGAAGGTTATGCTGGAGGTCTTTTATTTCACAATGGATTTAGACCCAGTCCTGAGAAAAATCGGAAATTAGTGAAGGGATTTAAGTAGAAGAGTATCAGATTTGAAGTTTACAAAAGTTCCTTTGGTTGGTGTATAGAAAATCAAATAGATAAAATAAATACTGGAAGCAAGGAAATCCATGAAGTGGTTATGGCCCCAATCCAGCAGCACATGAGGGTGAACTAGAGTAGAGGCATTGACAGTAAGAGAAATGGGTAGACTCAAAAGATATCCTTAAGAAGTAGAATTGACAGGATTTTGTAGTAGGTGTAGGTGGGGGAGGAATTCAAGGGAGGAATCAAAGGAAACATTCTGGTTTCTAACCTGAATAGCTTTCAGCAAGTTAGGAAACTTGAGGGTATGAATGATTTTTAGAGAGGACGATAATGAGTTCTGTTTTTCACAGGTTGGAGCTGATAGAAAGACCATCCTAAGTAGATTTGAACTCTGCTGATCATGAATAGATTTATAAATACCTTAAAGAGGACAAGTATTAGGAATGAACTGTCTATAGTGTATCAAATTAAGTTTTTTAAAACTTAAATTATCATAGGTTAACTATTCTTGAGTTTAGTATAAACCTGAAGTTCAACATTTCCTTATAATCTTTAAAAATATTAAATGCCTACTTTGATGTGAAACTTAAACTTAGTTTCAACTGGCATGGTTCCAGCCACTAACATTATACAACAGATATCCCCACAGGTCTTCAAGATATCAGCGATTCCACAGGTACCACTGAACAGATAGTTTATTAATATTTTGGAATTCCTGAGTTCAAATTTTAATTTTCATTGGAATTCAATTACTAGAATGAATCCTACAATATTCTAAGAAGAATATTTTTTGTTATTTTCATTAACTGAAACATATAATTTAGTGAGGGAAGAATAATAAATATGCTCACAATATTTCAGAAGGTAGGTTTTTTTTGCTTATCTTCACAAAGCCTTAATCTTAGATGGTTCCATCCTCATTATTATATTACCATGATAAAACTAGTGAATAAATAACTCATCTCCAGTCAATGGAAAATGTCATTGAATCATCAGTATCTAGCAGGACATACTGTAATTTACTTTCGTCAACTTTTTTTTTTTTTTTTTTTTGAGACAGAGTTTCACTCTGTTGCCCAGGCTAGAGTGCCCTGGCATTAGCCTATCTCACAGCAACCTCAAACTCCTGGGCTCAAGAGATCCTACTGCCTCAGTCTCCCGAGTAGCTGGAACTACAGGCATGCGCCACCATGCCCGGTTAATTTTTCCTATATATATATTTTTAGTTGTTCAGATAATTTCTTTCTATTTTTAGTAGAGATGGGGTCTTGCTCTTGCTCAGGCTGGTCTCGAACTTCTGAGCTCAAACGATCCGCCCGCCTCAGACCATCAACTTTTGATATATTAGGCTTTTTGTTCTATTAACAGGCTGACAGTAAATGCTGCTTTTAAATGTTGAGTTGATTCTTTATTTTGTACTATTTTGAATACACGAATGCTTCCCAGGTATATGAAGAGCTTCCACCAGCTGGTGGTTGGTGACTCAGCACCACAGCCACGCACCCAGAGAGGTGCGCTATTGTTAGAGTGTTGACCCAGGTTTCTATGGCCATAGAATTGCCCTCCTAGAGAACACATCATCATTCATGATATCAATAGTGAAACAGGAACACACTCAAATATTCTCAGTCATAAGGAAAATCAGTCTGATGAAAATGATTTGACTCAAATCCCTGAACAAAGACTGTGCCACTGATAAATTCAAGTGAGGCATATGCTTTGCAGGTCTCAAATAAAAATTGATTCACTACACAGTAAAAAAATAACACTTGAGGGAATTTTGTGTTCACTGGGCAGAATCAAAAGCAACCCCATAAGTGAAAAGCACAGTACCTAGCAAATGCCATTGACTTTGACATCTTTCTGGGTTTCATTACAATCTTTTTAAAGTCCTTTTTCAGTGTTATATCAACCTGATACTCAGAAATGCAGCAGAGAAACAAAGTAACATAATCAGAGAGAGCATCATAAGGTCTATCAACAAAGCAGCTCAGTCACATCAGCTGAAGGGAAACAGCTGTGGATGCTGAAACCCTTAATAAATTAACCCTCCTGTTGCTATTTACAAGAACTCTCTGTCATTACGCCTGTTGTGTCTGTCATTTGCACCTGGTATGAAGGTCTTACGGAGCAATATATCATTTACATGAAGTCGTGTGCCTTTGCATTGCAGAACTGTTATTTCTAAATGCTGTACTACTTTGAGTTTAAAGAAAAAAATGCTTGGTGACATAATTAAATGATAACACATTACATTGAAATTTATTAACTAGAAGATATACATAACTTTAAATGTTTTTTAGTTCCTATGTTCTTGACTGGAAATGCTTAATTAATCCTATTCATTGTCATGTCTAACCATTATTTAGGGTGTCACTCAAATGTATATTTCTGCTTGAAATGAAAACTGTCAGTCAACTTAAATACATGCATTATATATATATATGTATTTTTCTCCATCTCCAGGATGATGTTAGTTTTCTCAGAAAAAGCATATTCCTCTGTTATTTTTTCAGACCCTTTCCTTTAACAAGGCAATTACCTGGTTAAAGAATGCAAAGCTCTTTGGACAATGTGAAACCTTTCAACTTAACCACGAACAATTATATTTTCTTTCCTTGAGTTTTTGCTTACCATTGGAAAATATATGTAGTTACTGGGAATGTGTGATTGTTTCCCAGAAGGCCCTGAGCTCTACCTAACTTTGGACTTGACACATCCAAAGTTTGGCCAAATACAGAGAGAGAAGACCATTACCGAAGTGCCCAAAATCATACCATAGAAGAAGAATTTCAGCTTCCACTCCTGCCTCACTACTCATGAGCACACAACTAGCACAGTGCAAAAGATTTATTTTAGCATATGTTTAGAGAACCTCTCTCATTTAAACAAAGTGACCTTAGAATTGCATTATCTAGGAAAGGGTCTACTCAAATTCCATGCATGATTGTAAGTGTTTTTGCCTATTTTGTAACCAACTGTGGAAAACTGAAGTAAAGGCAATAGTGGAAGCTATGGATTGGCTCAACTGAAATCTCTTTCAACCCTGAAAAGCATGTGAAAGCTCACACATTTCTTAGACTAGCAGGGTTCCTTATATGACTGACGTTTCACCAACTATTAATAGATGCTCTTAAGCAAAACTCTCAGTCAAAACTGTCTTCTGTGGGAAAAGCAGGTTGTGAAACAGTCACTTTGAAGGCATGGGTCATGGCAGAGGTGGCTTGTTCTGGACGCCACAGCTGTAGGGCAGCTTCCTAGTTTCGCAGATGATGTGCTGCTTTTGTAGTCCTGCTGAACTGGAGATAGCTTTCCTCTTGAAAAAGATAGAATCACTCTCAGTAAGTTGGGAGGCAGTGAGATTGAGGGCAATTTCGTCAAGACCAAAAAACAACAATTTCTCATGTTTTTGAATACTGTCTCAGATTCATTATTACTGATGAATACTTGTATTTGTTAAATATTACATATCTCCCTATTCATTTGTAGGAAGCAAGTAGGGACTGTGGATGGACTACTTACGGTTTTACACATTAATGGCTAATAGTCCATGCACTGTAGTGGTGCATTGTGCCTGTGTTCTGCTGCTACTTCTGTGTTTAGTGCAGAACTGTATATGGTCTTTCAGTCTGCACAGAAAACAAGGCTGGGCTTGTACTTCTAAGGGAAACCGCATTGGTATAGGCAATAGGTTTCTTAGGCCAAACTGAGATGACTGTCGCAGTGTTTTTTCCACCCCCTGCCCACTTGCCGGCCACCTGGGGAGGCATGAGTCAGCACACTTGTAACCAAGGTGTTACCTCCTATGTGAACCCATGTGATCGCGCTTTCCCATGGCATGTCGCCAGTATTGTTCAGAGCCATATATAAGCGCTCGCCATGTTCTCGGCCATGCTTGTCACTGCTGCTGTATCCGCCGCCGCCCCCGACAATAAAGAGCATGTCTCACCTGCCCGCTGCCACTGCCTTTTCTTCCAGCTTCCAAAGCCTGCGCCGGAACACTCGCTAGCCACAGAGCTCCCTCCTCACAGTACTTGGGGCAACCAACTATCCCAATTTGTCCAGGACTGTCCTAGTTTTAAAACTGAAACTCCCACATCCTGGGAAACCCTTTAGTCCCAGACAAATGGGAATAGTTGGTTATCCTATTTATACCCTCTCTTCTCCGCCTGTTCTGTCTTCCCCCTCTTTCTTGCACTAACAGTTTTTAATGTATTGGAAATCCACCACAGCTGAGGTTTTCTATAGCTACTAGTCTTTTCAGAGAGCAAACACCTGTCAACTCTGTCTCTAATGAGTCCTGTTCCCCTGGGCAGTGATATGTGCTTTCTTCTTTTCCCAGAGGACCAAACAGCCCAGCCCAGGCTTGACTGCCTGGTTTTTCCTTCAGGCACAAATGGCACAAAATACCCCCAAAGAAAAAATAACTGAAAATAGGCGTAGAGCTTACTTTTGGTACCATGACAACCACTGCTGGCTACTTTTGAAGTCCCTTATTAGTGTGAAAGTTATTTTGCATAAAGTTACTTGTTAAGCAGGCTAGAAACTTCCAGCTCCCTGCAAGCCTTGCTTTCTTACAGATTTTTCCCCTCAGAAACCTTTATGATCCAAAGGAGATTTGGAAATATCACACACGTAATGGGAAATACCTTCCAAAGTCGTTCCAGATAGTTGACAGTATCCCTGAATGCTGAACCTAAATTATTTTAGGTTAATTCTTATTCCTTTGACTACTAAATGATTGAGAACAGAAATGTACCAAATACTGCATTCTTTTTTTTTTTTTGAGACAGGGTCTCGCTCTATAGCCAAGGCTAGAGTGCAGTGATGTTTTCATAGCTCACAGCAACCTCAAACTCCTGGGCTCAAGTGATCCTCCCACCTTGCCTCCCAAAGTGCTAGGATTACAGGTGTGAGCCACCAGGCCCAGTTTGGCCATTGTTTTTGACTGTGGTGGTCCTGCCCCACAGCGGAGCCCTTGAGCTTGCTACTCCTTGTAAGCTTTGTGCCCCTTGACCAAGCTCTCCCTAGCCCCTGACCCCTTTACTCTCCCCAGCCTCTGCTGGCCACTGTTTAACTTTCTACTTCTATAAGATCAACTTCTAAAAAATCTTTTAAATGACTGCATAATATAAAATTTAAATTTTCTGGCTCAAACTAATATATATATATATATATATATATGATGTGACTCCAATAAATGAAAAGACAATGACCTACTGTGTAATTAATATATGAAATTTTGTGAGCTTAATGAAACACTTATAATTGATAAGATACAACTCTGGAATAAAACTTCAGTAAATTTTATAAATAATTCCAAAGCATGTGATGATAAAATGTTAGAGATATATCGTGCCTTGAGAGATGTTAATTATAATCATCTTGGTAATTCTTTGAAATTGTCTATTTCCTTTTCTGAAGATTTCTAGGAAAATATTAAATATAACCCTCCCTTTGAATTTCTATGTCTCATTTTGGAGCATAAGCTCCAAAAGGAGCACTCCTTCCCTATTACATGATTTACATTAGTCACATGATTAACTAATTAGCCATTTCCCCAGCATACTTCTCTTCTCCAAATACCAGATTGTAATCTGGTCATCCTCAGATAACTGCACCATTGTCCTTAGCAAACAACTCAGTCGAAATTTTCCTTCCTTCTGCTGTCACTTCGGATTGACTCTGTTAAATGCTTATTGATGGCCTCTCTGTGTAAGGCATTTAACTACACACTTAACTTCTGGGGATATAGAATTGACAGTCTAGAAAGGGAGACAGGTGAGTAAGAATAACATGATGTGATAAGGGGAGTAGTATGTTTTACTTAATAGCCATTATGGGAACAAAAGAAAGGGACTATATACTTTTTCGTAAAAGGGATGATGAAGTATTCTGATGCTTGAAAAAAATGCATTAGCTCCAAAATATGAAAAGACAAGTGTATAACTAAAATAAATATTTACTTATATACCTACAGAATTACCATTACATCACTATGGCTTAGTGATACATTCGTGGTGTTTTGAGTAATACTGCACTGGGTTTAAATCTTGGTTCTGTTATTTACTAACCATATGATTCTGAGTGAGTTATTTAGCTATTTTTTCCAATGGATGAAATGTGAATAATCATTGCACTTATAGGATGATGATGAGAATTAAATAGGCATAAAGTATTCTGACGGTGCCTGTCAATACGTAAATGCTCCAAAATGTTAGCTCTTATTAAATTATGTCAACTTTTTAGGATGTGGGCACATTTTAATGCTTGATAAAATGTAGAGTGGAACCAACAAATATAATAAGGGTGCCCTGGGTCTTGATGGTCTTAAAGTATCTCTTGGCAGTTGTTGGAGTACATGTCTTTGGCAGAATGAAGTTGGAATATGGACTCTTCTTAGGTTTGTTGCAAAGCGATTGAAAGGGAAGGAGAAGCTTGAACTGATTCCTTATCTGCTACCATCTGCCTTTTTGATAGTTGTGTGATTTCTTGATTCAAGGTCAGAGAAATAAAATTGGGGATAGGGCACTGGATGAACTATTGCTATTCTCATTTTTCAATGGGAAAAATTGCCTTTCCATCATGCTTTTTGGGCTCATGCCTGACTTACTTTTTTTTTTTTTTTTAACTTTTTCCCAGGCCTTTTGCTTTCTTTTTTTAATCCTTAAGCCTTTGCCTCATTAATATGTCATCTTGGGTCCTTTCTGAGAATGTGAGTTAATAGCAATAATATTTCTTCTTTTTTTAAAAAAAATAGTTAATTTGTTTAATCTGTTTTATCTCAAGTAGTCTTTCTTAAACAATTCAATAAAATGAATTGAAAAATTTCTTATAGAATTAAGACATTTCCAGGCAAATCAGCTTATAATTTAGCTAGAGATAGTTATAGTTACCAAAAAATTTTAATTTTATTTTATTTCTATGGCAGGAAAAGCACAAGGTCATACTGTGACATTAAATCTGGAATGATTCTTAAAACATGAAATAATTTTCAAAAAAGTTTCTCGTATTTATTTCCTCTCCTTAGTGGCAATGTGAAATTTTGACAGCTAAAAATGAGCTGTATAAATTAGCATTTTAGTTGTTTAGAAATATTAACAATTTTCGAGATTTCATTTATGTGCTTAGGCTCTTTGCTCATAATATTAAAGACCAAAAACTTTTCTATATGATTCACTGGCAACCGGTTTTTATTTTTAGAACTTGGCTATCATTACATAGTATGTAAAGCACAGACTCCTGTATATGGAAACACCCCCATGCAATAGGAGGCCCAGCTTCGTCAAAACTGATTTGATATTGAAATTTGAGGATAGAGAAAGGAAAAGATATTTTTACTTGTCATTAAATCATTTTAGAAAAAATTATAGAGAAAATATCAAACTAATACCTGTTTAATTTTCCTATGTGAAATACAAAAAGGTTTTGAAGATAGAGGATTTGAAGTCAATATTAATTTTAGTTAAATTCTATCTCATTTCCCAATATCTCTGGGTATAAGTCTCTCCATTTCTAAAATTAAGTTGATAATGTTCATTTCACTGTTTAATTGTAAAGATTAAAGAAGAAAATTTAGAAGGCTAGTATAGAGGAAGATGAAAGCACAAAGGAGACAGATCTGGTTCTAACTTCTTAAAATGTTTTAAATGTGGGGCTGATATTTTCCTTACTTTCAGGTGGAAACTATGCTGAGTCCTGATGGAATCTAGCAGAAAAATGGAAACAAGTTCTCAGAAAGCTTCCTGGAATAAACTTCTCCAGAAACAGTAGAGATACAAAAACACAGTAGAGAAGGAAACCATGTTAAAGTAATAATTAGCATGCATAAGAAGAGTTATCTGGAAATCACCCCTTAAAGATGATGACAACTGTTCAAAGTGGTTAAAGTAAATTGGACTGGTCTTTAAAAGAAAGAACAGAGGATCATCATAAAATATTCAAATCATTACTGAGGATCAAAGTGAAATGAAATTTTTACTGTGTATGGGAAGCAACAGCTATTGCTTATGTCTTGGGGGAACCTGATTAAGAAATTTATGGAATTGAGATTCCAAGAGAAATTGCAACAAAGATATTCATGGACAGCTAGGCAGGAGAACAATAGATCAAGGTATGGCCTTGGACAGATGGTGGTCTTATGGGAGAATTCGCCCTGGGTGAGAATATCCAATTCATAAACATGGAGGTGAACAAGATTTATTTGAAAAATACAGCCATACGTCACTAAATGACATGGATGTGTTCTGAGAGATGCATCTTTACATGACTTTGTTGTTGTGCAAACATCACAGAATGTACAGACAATGGTCACCTGAGGTCCAGAGCGGGACTTTCTGGGTAAATTCCTCCCCTGACAGAAATAGCCACGCCCCTGCTTGGTCATAGGCTCAATCCAAATGGATTAAGAGAACAGAATCTGAGCAATATTGCAAGGGAAGCACCTCCTACTCCTCCTATCTATCCAAGAGGAGGGACATCCGTTAGTGTAACACGTGTAGCAATTCTTCACCCTGTTGTTCACTCTTCCGCATTGGCGGTGGAGTGACTTGGCAAATTGGATAATGTGGGATATGGATCTGTAGCTCATCTTCTTCTGGGTTCTCTTCTTCTTAGGAGCTAGGTGCTCTTATTCTTGCTCCATCAGAGCTTATACACACATTAAGTTTCTCAGAGGTAACCCCTGAAATCCCCACAATTCCCCCATAGGTGGCTTGCAGTGTTCTAGTACTGGTAGTGTCTTGCTGGCTAAGTTTGTCTAAGTGTAATAAAGAAGAGCTTTATTGCAATAAACCAATGGCATATTCTTCAATGTCATCTTTATCAGATATAAGAAAAACTGAGTAGTCATTCAGCAGGAACACACTAGTATGACTAACAGTTTTTTTTTCTTTTTTTTTTGAGACAGAGTCTCACTCTCTTGCCTGGGCTAGAGTGTCATGGCGTCAGCCTAGCTCACAGCAACCTCAAACTCCTGGGCTCAAGTGACCCTCCTGTCTCAGCCTCCTAGGTATCTGGGACTACAGGCACGCACCACCATGCCTGGCTAATTTTTTCTATTTTTAGTTGTTTGGCCAATTTTTTTCTATTTTTAGTAGAGACGGGGTCTCACTCTTGCTCAGGCTGGTCTCGAACTCCTGAGCTCAAACCATCCACCTGCCTCAGCCTCCCAGACAGTTTTTAAAATAACAAAATACTTCGTACATGTTTGGTAAATAGTATAGTGTTAACTACAATAAATTAGGATATTTGTTAATAATGTAAATAAAATTATAAACTAAATAATTCAAGCTGATAAGTCATGCTTCTCTTGTAGTGATATCTGAAAATCCTTTGTGGCCAGTTCAGCCCAAGTCAGGGTAAGCATTGCAGCTGTGTTGCAAAATCTCTGGAAGGCTCTCTACACCAGTTTTCATTGTCTTCAGATTAGTCACTACTACTTCTAAATAGTCTAATTTGTCTTTGGTTTTATTGTTTGTGTGGTGCAATTCTTGTATAAGTAGAAAGTGTATAGTATTTTGATATGTTTAAATTCAATAATAATAATATAATATAATAAAATAAATGAACACCTAAATTTAAGAGATCCTTAAGTTTAAACTTCTTAATGTGAATGTCCTATTTTATACACCTAAATTTTCTGAGTCTATAGGGTAATCAAGAAGAAATGATATTAATATTAAACCAAAAACTGAAACTACAAAAATCACAACACCCTGGGATGCCTTTAGTACTATGTAAGAAGTAGTACAAAATTAAGCAAATAATGTGTATATTTGAATGAAAAAAATAATTTGTTTTTTTACTGTTAGTGACATAAATGTTGATGTAAATGATCCCTAAAGTTGCATTTTTCCAGTTAAAAATGTTTCATACTACATTTCTCAAGAATCACACTCATGTTTGGTTAAAGCTTCTAATTCAAATACAGAAAACTTAAACTTGCAATTATCAATAAAGACAATATTGAAAAACACATTAGTTTCATACAATAAGACATTCAACAAACCAAAAAAACTGCAGAATTTTTATCAGAGTGTAAAGAAAGCAAACAAAAAATCTTATAAAGTGTCATATGAATTTTAATACCATCTATTATGTAGTTTAAAATAATCAAGCATTTTCCAATACAAACTATTTAATAGAACTTTCAGAGAAGAATAATTTCAAAATGAGTATCATATTACAATCTGGATTTATGGTCCCTCTGTGTGCAAAACATTCATCTGCAGAAATGAGTTCATACTTTCAAAAACCTTATATATCAAGGCAATAAAATTTCAATAATTTGAAATTATTGATGAAACTTCAACTATTTTCCATAAAAATGTTTTAATAATTTACTTAAAGTCTAAGGTTTATGACTTAGAACATGATTTAGTACTACTTTTGTTGATCTTATAAATCTAGAAGAAACAGCAACTAAAATAACTGTATCTAGTTTTATTGTTGTTGCTTGAGAAAAATAGTTTTGATTAAAAAAATTACATAAAATCTCATTGGATTTTGTACAGATGATATTAGAAGAATGCTACAGAGAAAGGTGAGAGTTCCAGGCAAAATTTTAGAAAAATTTTCAGATGTTTTAACTTAGTACTGTGTCAGTCACTGTACTCAGTTATCACGGGTTGGCATAAATCTCTTTAAATATTTTCTTGATAAAATTTATTTACTCCCATATATCAAATAGACTTTGGAGAGAATCACATAATATATCATAAGCTCTTGGAGTTAAAATAATGAAAATTAGAAGAATATTTGGACTTCAATGGGTAATGTCTGGTGCCAAGACTGCAAAAATGATATTTATTCATTTAATAGAAATTGTGAAATTGGGCCATTTGAACATTTATAAAGTGAAATATTTATAGAGATTTGGGTTTACTAAATGACAGCCTAACAAAAATCTGATATGTTCCTTTGCTTTACAAGAAAAAATATATTTCAGTTACAAAAGCTGACAGTGATAAACAAATGATAAAAAATGGTTGAACATATAAAATTAAATAAAGGAGATTTTGAGAGTCAAGCAAAAATATCATAGAAACAGAAAAAAACATTTTATTGTTTGAAATAAAAAATAAAGTATCATTTTAATGGAGATTGGTAATGTCCATAAACTATATTAAAATGCAACTGTTGCTTTTATTGAATCCTGAAAATTGTCCTAATAAATTTTACAAAACTTTGTGGATCAGGCTGGGTGTAATGGCTCACATCTGTAATCCTAGCACTCTCGGAGGCCGAGGCAGGAGGATCCCTTGAGCTCAGGAGTTTGAGACCAGCCTGAGCAAGAGCTAGATCCCGTCTCTACTAAAAAGAAAACTGTGGATTGACATGGAAAACAACTAATAAAATTAAGCCTACTAAATAAATATTTCAAAAAGTTAGTTTGTGACTCAGTCAATAATAGAGATATTGAATAAAAACATCAGACAGAATGTATATAATAAAGGAACTATATTTTATATTGATTTATATATTAATTTATATTTCCAAATAGATTGTTTAAAGCTTTTCACACCACTCAAAGATTCAAATTTTTTAAAAATTTAATGTCTATTATTGCAAGAAAAGCATAATCTGAGAGAGCAGCACCAGGAACAGCCTAGAAAATGGGGCAAGGAATAGTTAGGCTATAAATCTGGAACCCTGTGATCCCCTATTTTAACCCTAGATTGAACCCAAACTTCCCAGTGGGAAGTACTTCTAAAAAATTATTTTGGAAAAAATTCAGGTATAAGAAGGAAACCTTTAAAAGTTTCTCTATACATAACACAATGCAACTTAGTTCATAAGACATGTGTCTGTTACAGGTAGATAAAAAAATCTTGCCAGTTTAGAATGTAATCACTGTGAAGTGTAGTCACCTTGAAGTTACCCAGTGAATTTAGACTTTGTTTCTCACCCCCATTCTCTTTCTCTGGTTCTCCATAGAGGCATTTGACTTCCTGAGAGCTTATTTATAGTGGCAATGACAGTACTAAGAAGTTGGTATCTCTGACCAAGTCCCATCTTCTGTTCTTCCTGAGCTCCTCTGGGGCTCAGTCAATGAGTACAGAAATGGGCAGGTGGTCTTTGCTGCATTCGCTGCTAGATTTCCAGCATTGCAACAGCCTCTGGTAAATAGGAATATAGATCCTGCATCTTTTCTTTCTACTACTAGGCTTCTTCTGGGCTACAGACTTCAGCATTTCCTTTCTTCTTGAGGTATCAGGAATGTATGTGGCTGCCCTTAGACACAGCCACTGGTATAGTCTCCTCAATCATTCTACTTTACTGCTCAGGGATTATGTTTGGAGCTTGCAGTAGTACTTTGCAGAATCTCATAGTCTTTTATATTCTTGGAGACTCCCAAATGTGTGCTTTGCTTCTATCACAGTTTCCATTGTGTTGCTACCTACATGCCCGATTCCTAAACTGTGGAATCCTTCGGTATCTTTCAGGGCTCCACAAACAAAGGTCTAACCATATCTTTAGTGATTTCCCTTACTAATACTTGTTAAGCCTTTCTATCTTTTTGATATAGGAAATTGCTCTTTTATAATCACATACTTTTCCTCACTTTCTGATTTATGAATAAACACTGTGCTCTGAAAATTGCAGATCTCAAGCTTTGGAGATGATCAAAAGCTTTTATCATTCAAAAAAGCCTGGCTTCTATAATAGGAAGGTTTGTTTTCAACACTACTGCATATACCATGAACTTTGCAAAAAATCTAATTTGAACCTCGAAGATAAGCAATGACTACTTCTCTGCATATTCTCTCTGGCCCTGAGGGCATTCATAAGCAGAGCTATTGTGGCTGCCTGGATGGTGGAAGGATAATCATTATAACCAATCATGAGGAAAAGACACTAAAGTTAGTTTGTATCAAAATATTAACCACAATATTTTACACAGGGAATCAGTAAAAAGTAAGTTCTATTAATGACTTCATTTATATGTTTTTCTTTTTCTACAATGTCTAAAATTATAGTGAGAGTCAACTTCTAGTAAAAAAAAAAGAAAAGCTGTTACAGATGACCAAAATTCAATATGAATTAGCTTATATGAGAGAGAGAGAAAGGAAGAAAGGAAGAGAGTCTTATAAAAACACAGAGCTACTCAAGTAATCCAAGGATAAGAATGGGGTTGCTGGGCTTCAGAGGCAACTAAAACCAGTCATGTGTTGTATACGCCACCAGGACTACTGGGTGTGCCAGACCCAGCCCTACCAGCTCACCAGAGTCAATTGTTAAATTCATTAATTTTGTGAGCTTGCTGTAAAACATAGATATTACTAAAAATTAAATCATACAAACTTACAATTAAGTAAATCATATTATTTAGGTACTAAATAATCAAGTCTTACCAATTTCCTAGTTATTTTCCTATGACTAATATTATCTATTTTATATTTTACTATCATCTATGCCCTTTATATTATTTACATTTATTGTATTTTTGTGTTGATAATACTACATAATTATGTGCTACTGAGAATCTCCTCTGAACTCATATTCAGGGACATCATGTTACTAGTTTAAAATCATCCACAGCAGGAGAATTTACAACACAGAAATTAACAGATGCTATAATCAGGCCTTTTTTTTTAACTGGAGAACTGCTTATTGAATATTTTCCAGCCTACCATTATTCAGGACTATTTCTCTCTATTTAGCTGTCTTTTCTCACATCTTTTTATGCCTCTGTTTCATTATTCCTCCTCACTCTCAATCAGCCAGCTATGTCAGCATTTTTACACATATGGCAAGAAACATGGACACCGAGAAGTTTTAATATTCAAAATTCACAATCAAGGTGCTCAGAGATGATATTGTCAATATTGTCAATAGCTCCTGTGCTAACCAAGGTGATGGGACTGAGATAAGAAAAAAATGCCCAGAACAGGGATGCAATATAGATAATCCCTAAATTATCCACTGTATTGCCATAGTTACACCCACTGTTCAGAGTTTTCCCTGAAAGAGTCTCCCATGAAGATGCTTGGGGTATCCAGGCAGTTCCTCTCTTGGTTGTCCTCTCCTTATTCTGGCTTCTTGCCACTGTCCTCAGTGCAAGTCCAAGAGTCTTTTTGCCAGATGCAAATGGCTTGTTTGGTCTCTCCCTCTGAAAATGGAACTTTGACACAAGGTAAAGTGCAAAAGTAGTCTTTTAGGCTGTCCATAGTGAGCCAGTAAAATAGTCAGATTCTTTCTGGAAGCAAGTTAAACTCTCACTAACCCCAAGAAGACCAAGGGAACTATTTTCCCAAATGTTCATGACTCCAGTTAATTTGTTGAAAAACGTATTCTATACAATATGAAGAGTTCTTTTTCAAAATTATTTCAAACACTAGGGACTTTTCTGAGCTTTCTTCCTAGCCAAGATGATAGAAAAATGCTTACCATACAGAACAATGCAACTAAAATTTCTCCACAAAAGTGATGTATTATTCCAATTACATTACAAACCTGGATTTACTCTCTTGGCTTGATATGGAAAAAGTAACCACTATAGGGATTGCTTGTTGAATTCTGTCATATGAGAATGAGATTCCAGAGTTTCCATTCGTCTTCTTTTTAAAATTTTAAGAATTAGTTGACTCTCCTAGAAACTCACTGGTGACTGATAACACAAAATATACATTGTTCTTCTAGTTGAATTTCACCCTAAAGCCATTTACCTGCAACAGTTTTTTAAAAAACAGACCTGTAACTGAAATATCTGCTAACCGACTCATAAAAGTTCATGGTCAAATGTGAAATATTTTCTGATTTTTCTTCTGATTCCAATAAGTCTATATATACTTGATTTTCAAATCAAAGAAACCACTAACAAATTGAGAATAGACGGTGTTATGATGTAATAAAAGTTTACAATTCAATTTCCAGAATTTAAAGTCCTACCATTCCCATTAATATGGCACCAGATCATGTCTAATATCTTTATCGGCTATTCGATACTCAGATAACTAGGCCAAAGCTGGTTCTTATTGCCTTTCAAATATCTCTTCATCGTTAATTTAACTAAAAGAATGGAGTCCCAGTTTTTGAGGGAACTGCGATTAAATCTAGAACACAGACTCTGATGTGCATTTCTGTATTCATAGCACTTAAAGCAGTGCTATTGACTACAACAGATGGCCAATAAATCTTGCTGGAATAAGTGAATGAATGAAGTCAGATACCCTTCGTGAGATAATTTTTGATTTCAATGAAAGTATATCTGCAGTCCTTGAGCATAATAGTCTCCATGGTATTCAAACTCACAGTTTTTCTCACATGAAGAGAAAATGGAAATATAGAATAGCTGAATTTGGTGTATCATTTCATATTGTTAATGGTGGTTCTTTAAATACTTCCTATGAAACTGGTGTTTCTTTAAATATAACCTATAAAACTGGCCATTAGACCTACAGGCTTAATAAAAATCCACATTGAAAAACTTATTGCATCACATCAGAAAAGGCATCAGGTCTGATTGTTTCACTTTTTGTCATGAAGAGTAATCAGTGGGTGCAAGGAATGTCACTCTAATCCATCTATCACTAACTTCCCTATCAACATTTTACCAAATGGTTTTAGAAGCCACTGATAATATTTGACCACATCTATTATTTCACTAAGGAATGCAAAATATTGACTTTCCTAATTTTACTATGTCACCTGAACTATGTGTTCTACTATAAATAATGCTTCCACATTAACTATTTGTTACCTTAAAATGCAGTTTGCATAAGAAAGAAAAAGTAAATACTTGATTTACTTCATTTATTAATTTTCAGAATAATATGTGGGTGCCTTAGCAAACCAATGAGGCTATCTTTTCTTTCTCTCTTTTTTTAGTATCATGAAAAATTCATTGATTTTCACACAGCTTTTCTATTTTATACAGTGAAGACATTATTCTCTTTGGTTCTCACATTTTTTCATTTTTGCCAGTTGAAAACTTTTTTACATTGGCTTCTGAGATGTTTTGACCTGATCCCAGTATTATTGGATAGCTTCCTTGCTTTTAGTCCAACAACATAATTCAGGATCACATTGTATACTTCCTGTCACAGATCTGGAAACAGTTTTGAAAGAATCCCTGGATCTTTTTAGTGGGAAATGATATTTAGAGACCAAAATCTGGGCACTATTGGTTGCTCAGGGATAGCACGTTGTCATTGTTTCTAGGTCTTTTCAGTATAGACATGAAGGAAATAAGTTGTTGTTTTTTAGCAAGATAAAAATAAATAAGCTGTACTGATACTCCAATAAAAAGAAACATGACTTATACTTCATTTCATTGACTTTGTACTTCTCCCTTATTTTACAAACTTTGATTCCTAAAGACATTAGCACGATAATTTACTTTATTCTCCAACATATAATTAACAGTTTTGATATAACAGTACCAACATTAATACGAAAACATCATTACTAAACACTGTTTAATTTTTAAATGATTTTCTTTCATTCTTAGGATAAATCTTGGTAAGATGTACAATAAAATTACTATGTTTTAAAGTCACTTGAAATAATTCTTCTCAATGCTCATTTATTTCATATTTTTTGATCATCAACATCTCAAATCTCTGCTTTGTAAGGTGATGATGTGTTTCTGCTTCTTGCTTCTATCTCATCTCTTCAAATCTTCATCTTAGCCTAACTTCTAACAGTGACACTTTCACTTTCAGATTTTCAAGTTTATTAGCATGTAAAATTGTCTCTACAGCCCAAAATTTTTGCTTTGTTCATAGGCAGACTATAAATGTTGGAAACCACTAAGCAGCATTTACATTACTATAGCCACATAAGTATTATTTGAGTCTGAACCAAATTTGTAGTCTTTTTTAAAAAAAAAAATTTTTGTGGAGATGAGGTCTCACTATGTTGCCCAGGCTGACCTAGAATTCCTGGCCTCAAGCAATCCTCCTGCCTCAGCCTCCTGGAGTGTTGGGATTACAGGCATGAGCCACCGTGCCTGATCTTCCACTCTTAATATTATGATTATCCTGGCTTGATTAAAGTAGAATGTTTCTAGAATCAAATTTGAGGTGTTTTTTCTTGTATTACATATAAATCACTTAAGATTATTCCATAATTAATTTGCTTTATATCTTACTTTCTCATGGCATTTTTTGGGACGGCTTGGTTTGGTTTCTTGGAGTTTCTAATTGTCTTTCTCTTTCCTTGACCAATATGATTTTATCATATCTTAAACTGTTTTTAAATATATCAAACATGAGTATCACTTTTTTTTTCTCCTAGGCAAAGTGAAGAACAGAAGAGTGTCACTTTTTATGAACACCTTTCACACAAAAGCCTCCACTTTTCAGCTCCAATATACAATGTTTGTTCTTTAGCCTTGTTCGTATCTGTCATTCTTCCCTTCACTGATCCTCAGTTTTGCTTCTCCATTTCCTTCATCTTGCATTTATTTTCTGGTTTTACTAAAGTAAATTCATATGAGAGGACATTTGGAAAGCATACTGGATGTAGTTTAAGTGTGATCCATGCAACCACTCTTGCTCTTCCTGCATGCCTTGCTTCTTGCCCATAGCAACCTTAGCAATGGCTCATACTATTCTCATAGTCACAGAGCCAGATTTCTGCTGTAGCTCCTGCCACGACTACAGTTTGAGGAGGCCCAAGCAGCGTGCTAGATGACAAGAAAAACCTGACCAAGTGCCTGTGACATGGCTTTACTAGACTTGCAGGAGTTAATCTGCCCAGAGAGGGGGGTAAAACAATCCAGAAATACTGTGATGTGGGGTAAACCTGAACAACGACAGACTTGGTCCAGGGAGAAGCTGGCAGAAAAATTCTTCTCTCTTACTTTCTGAATATGAACTGCTCTGGGACATACTAGTTCATATGGCTTCTCTGAAGAATGCCCTGAAGCCAAGAAACCAGTTCTGTAAGTTTAAAAGTAAAAAACTGGATTGTATTTCTATACTTTTACTTCAGTGATATAAAATTATTGGACTCCAAAGAAATAATAGGCAAATTTCGGTAACTAGTTTGTTACACTGAATAGCATGTTGAGTCACAGTTTTAGAAGACATGAGTATCACACTGGGCGAGGATTAAAACAAGTATATGCATTTGGGCTAAAGCAAGAGTAATTTTCATTGATTCACTTATTCAACAAATATTTATTTGTGATATACCTATGCCAGATGCATGGGATTCAGAAGTAAAAGATATATTTTCATCCTCAAAGAGACTATTTCTAATGGAAACACACATATTTATGAACAAATAATCTGATCATTTCTCAGTCATTATATATCTTTCTTGCACTTTAATTTTTGTCAAACTCTTCCTAGAGCCTCTGTTCTGCCTTTAGTTCTAGGAGCTGCATAACCTGAAGGCTGACCTTCGAAGCTGGCAGCAGTTACAATCTCCTTTTCTTTAGCTAAATGGATTTATAAAACTTCTCTCTCTGCCATGGCTGAGAAATGGCTGTTCATAACAAAGTCTGGAAACGATGCCAAAGGGAAAGTAACATTTTTCTCTTGATCTTTTTTCTCAATTTACTAAGCCATTGCAATCATTTTCTCATGTATTTCTTGCGACTCAAGAGGTAAACAGAGAGGGTGTTGTTTCTTCATTGCACATAAGAAGAAATTGAGGCCCAGAGAGATTAACTTTCTGGCTCAAGGGTACTAAATGCAAAATCAGAGCAAGAATCTCTGTCACATTTCCTGGACCATTTTTTCCAGTGACATTTTAATAGAACTTCAAGGCTAAGGTAAGAGATAGGAAAACAGTACTGTACAGTAATCTTACTGTGCCTTCTGTTCTTACATCTACCTATGGTCTCAGCTGTGCCCTATATTTAGAGATTAATTTCAGAATTTCCAGAATCTAAGGAAGAACCAGGCTCAGGAGCAGGAATGAGGCAGCTCCAGGGATCTAAGTGGCTCAGTCCTCTTGCAAATCCTGTTCTGGCAGCTTTCTATCCCAGTCTATCAATCCTCACTCTTGGGTCCCACTTTCTCTTCTGGTTGACTAGCTCACCCACTGGGACCCTGACCTGTATTGTGGGACCTCTTTATTCCCACTCATTTGGATGCTCACCAATTATTATCTAACCCCTGCTTGACAGAGTAGATATTTAATGGAAATGTATTAAATCAGTACATGAATGAATAGATGTATGCCCCTAATGTGAAATTCTGCTTCAGTCTTGTTTATAAAATGTCAGTTCTGCCATTTCCTTTCCTCTTTTATTGTTTTTATAATTTCTCATCTTATGTCCTAATGTATTTATATTCCTGGAAGCATAGCAGCAATTAGAGTTAAGCAAAAGAAATGGACTCTGCTTTTATAAGTAAAAAGATTTAAAAAGCATAATAACAAAATAAATAAATGTGAATAAGATGGAGTAATTCTAAAACAGAAGGAAAAGTGAAAGAACCAGGTTTACTAGGAATGATAATGAGGTGGCTACAGGGATCCAAGTAGCTGAATTGAACTGAGAGGCTGTCTGTATGCTGCTGCTGCAATGATTCAGCTCCATCAGTTTTCCTGTCCTAGTATCAATGTGTTCAGGATGCAAAGTCCCAGAGAGAGAATCTGATTTGTCCAGCATTTGGTCATATACACAGTGTACTGAAGCCCTAGCTGGGAAGACCTTGACCAACAATCACCAAACACTGCAAACAATTGGCAAGAATGAATTCCCCATAAGCATTTAGAGTGCTATGTCAAAAATAAGGAGAAATGGATTGTAATCGTCCAATTTGCAGAGTATATTGGCAAGAGCAATGAACTGGAATTAGGAAACCTGGGTTTAAATTTCAGCACTTCTATTATTTTAGCTGGGTGACTTCGGCATGCGATTTCATATTTCTATAGTTAAACGTCCTCGTCTATAGAATAAGAAGCTTGGAGTAGAAGATAACTAATGCTCTTCTTGTTTTTGTTTGCCCTAAAGTGGTATTTTTCTTATTTCAGGGGGTTCTCTCCAGGTAAATAAATCTGTGCCAACAAATGTATATCTTAATGGTTTTCTAGACCTTAATAATTTCTCCTGCTTCTATTTGAAAACATCTTCGATGGATTAACAAGCTCGTGTCATACACCTTTGCAGTGTTCTTTCTTTTCATCCTTGCTCGCCATCGGTTCTGACTCCAATACATTTCCTTGGTCTTGGCCTTCCTTTGGTCAGTTTATTCTCTTCTGATGTGATTTTCTGTCCCTTCAATACTACCCATGAGGTGCTTTCTTAATTTCTTTTTCACCAACAAAAATACAAAAGTTATTTGCTTCTTTCTTCTTTTTTTATCCCCCTAAGGAACTTTGTTAATTAACAGCAACCTTTTCAACCCTATTTTTCCCACCCAGATTAATTTAACCCTTAAAAAATTTTAACAGTTCTATTTTCTCAGTTCTATCCAGAACATTGTACCTGTCCTAAATAAAAAGTTAAGATACCCCTTTTTCCTACCTTCCTCACACTTCATTAATGTCAATACCAACGGTCATTTATTCCTCAATTCATTCAACACGTATGTATGCTGGAGCTGAATTGATTCAATGTATTGTCACTGAGAAAAATAAATTCTTACTCCTTCATCATCATATAATATTCATTTTGTATTAGCCACTGAATTAAGCGCTGTTACAAATGTCAATATATATTAGGTATAATCCCTCCCCTGTAGGATCTTACACCCTAGGATTTTCGAGGGAAGATGAAACAAAACAGGTTCCTGAAATACAAGACTGAATATAATGAACGTCATAAGACAGTAACAACACAATGTTACCAAGTATAAAGAAAAGAGAAATTTATCTCCATTTACGTGAGCAGAGAAGATTTCATGGCACACGGCAGTATCTGAACTAGGATCCAGGTGAAGAGAGAACTGGACTGCCATCATCCACTCTTGCTCCATAACAATCTAGTTCCCAAATAGAAACAACGACTAACAAATTAATTGGCTCCTGACCCTTTGTGTCTAGCCGGCTGATGACTTCTCGCTATATTTGGCATAAAATCCCCACCTCTTCCTGTGGCTTACGAGGCTCTACATGGCCTGGTTTTTTCACCTGCCATTCTCACAGTCACATATTATTTTCCAGCCATGATGGCCTTGTTTCTAAGTCTTGGATACAGTAAGAGAAATTTGCTGAAAGTTACTTCCCTTGCTTTTTTTTTTTTTTTTTTTTGCTTTTTATTTTTATTTTTATTTTTTGTCCAGAATACTCTGCCCCATGATCTTTATGTAATTGGTGCTTTCTTGTCATTTATGTCCCACTCCAAATATCACAGCTTCAGTGTGGCCTTCCATGAACCTAATCTAAATTAATGTATCTCCAAGGCTCTATTGCACCTCTCTAGTTTGCTTCTCCCAAATTACCTACAAATTCCATGCTTATTTCTTTTCTTTTTAAATTTTTGCCTTCCCTGGACTAGAATTTTATTAATAGTTTTTTATATATCATGAGCTTTCATGTGGGATAGTAATACTAATATTTGACTTTATTAGTGCCCAATTTATTAATTTTAGGATTTTATTAAATAAGCTTTAAAATTCCTTTAAATAACCACTTGCAAAAATTAACAAAATTCATGAACCTAACAAAATAAATCCTACAAATATTTAAATATTATTTATCAAAAACTCTTCTAAACACTTTATATTTTCAACATTTTAAACACTGTTTTAAAAAGACTATTATGAATATTACAAACTTAATGAATAGATTTACTCTAAAACCAGGAATAAAAGTGTCTTATGTTATTCTTATCCTTATTTTTCAGTATATTTCAGTTGGCCTTCCTACATTTTTATTAAAACTCCTGCCTGAGGTTTTAATAATCTTTCACCTTTAAGAAAATGGTATCGCTTCAGACTAACCAGATTTTGGATATGGATTATTCATATCAAAAATATTCATATGGCATGGCCCTGGTTGGGATGTGACCCTGGTTGAGTCATCTAAGGTGATTTCTAGGATGCTAATCATTAGTAAATGTCTTTTTAAATTAAAATTCTAATCATTATATCATATGACTTTTAATTTTTTTCTTTATAAAAGTTTTGGCTTTTGAGAGTTGTTAGCTTTCCAAGAAATGAATGATTTTTTTTCAAGTTTTACCTGTCCAGTGCTCTGTCATTTAGATGTATTGGTGTGGTTTGATAGTACTATTAAAATCTTATATATTTCTTATTAGTATTTGATCACAATCGGTTAGAACATCAAGAATTGTCAACTCCTAGAAGACAAAGGATTGGGACATAATCAAGTCTACTCTTTTGTATATTTGGTTATCATTTTAGAACACCTCGTTGAAACTTTCTATTACTAGGTTATTGTGTGGGACCACTGAAGCTGATTAGCTGTAGACATTCTTAGAATCTACTTAACTTAGGATAATGGTCTCCAGTTCCATCCACTTGTTTCAAATGACATTATTTCATTTCTTTTTATGGCTGAGTAGTACTCCATGGTGTGTATATACACACACACACACACACACACATTTTCTTTATCCACATTTCTTTATCTTTTTGAGAGGGGTTTTTTTTCTTGCTGATTTGTTTCAGTTCTTTGTACATTTTGGATATCAGTCCTTTGTCAGATACATAGTTTGCAAATATTTTCTCACATTCTGTGGGTTGTCTATTCACTCTACTGAGTATTTCCTTTGCTCAAGGTTTTTAATTTAATTAAGTCCCATTTATTTATTTTTTCTTGCTGTATTTGCATTTAGGGTCTTAGTCATAAATTCTTTGCCTAGGCTGATGTCTAGAAGAGTTTTTCCAAGATCTTCTTCTAGAATTTTTATGGTTCCATGATTTACATTTAAGTCTTTTATTCACCTTGAATCAATTTTTGTATATGGTGAGAGACAGGAGTACTGTTTCATTCTTTTGCATGTGGCTATTTAATTTTCCCAGCACCATATATTGAGCAGGGCTTCCTTTTCCCAATGTATGTTGTCTGCTTTATAGAAGATCAGTTGGTAGTAGGTAGATGGTTTTATTTTTGGGTTCTCTATTCTGCTCCATTGGCCTATGTGTTCATCTTTATATTAGTACTATGCTGTTTTGGTAACTACAGCCTTGTAGTATAATTTGAAGCCAGGTAATGTGATCCTCCAGATTTGTTCTTTTTGCTTAGGATTGCTTTGGTTATTTGGCCTCTTTTTTGGTTCCATATGAAGTTTAGGATTATTTTTTATAGGTCTGTGAAATAAGACATTGGTATTTTGATGGGAATTGTGTTGAATCAGTGATTCTGTCAATACATGAGCAAGGGATGTTTGTCCATTTGTTTATGTAATCTGCAATTTCTGTCATCAGTGTTTTATATAACAGTTTTCCTTGTACAGATTTTTCACTTCCTTGATTAAGTATATTCCCAGGTATTTTATTTTCTTTGTAGCTATTGTGAATGGTATTGAGTCCTTGATTTGACTCTCAGCTTGACTGTCATGAGTATATAGAAATGCTGCTGGTTTGTGTACATTGATTTTGTAACCTGAGACTTTGCTAAATTAATTTATCAACTCTAGGAGTCTATTGGTGGAGTCTTTAGGCCTTTCTAGATACAAGATCATAGTGTCAGCAAAAAGTGATTGTTTGACCTCCTCTTTCCTGATTTAGATGCTCTTTATTTCCTTCTCTTGCTTGATTGTTCTGACTAGGATTTCCAGCACTATGTTGAATAGAAGTGGTGACAGTGGGCATCCTTGTCTTGTTCCAGTTGTTAGGGGGAATGCTTTCAACTTTTCCCCATTCAGCATGATGTTGGCTGTGGGTCTGTCATATATGGCTTTTATAATTTTGAGGTATGTTTCTTCTATGCTTAGTTTGTTGAGGGCTTTTATATTGAAAGGGTGCTGGATTTTATTGAATGTTGTCTCTGCATCTATTGAGGTGATCATATGGTGTTCATTTTTGCTTCTATTTATGTGGTGAATCATGTTTATTGATTTGTATATGTTGAACCATCCTTGCATCACTAGGAAGAAGCCCACGTGATCATGGAGTATTATCTTTTTGATGTGCTGTTGGATTTAGTTTGCTTGTATTTTGTTGAGGATTTTTGCATCTATGTTCATAAGGAATATTGGTTTGTAGTTTTCTTTTTTTGTTGTTGTATCCTTTCCTGGCTTTGGTATCAAGGTGATATTGGTTTCATAGAATGATTTAGGGAGGATTCCTTTCTTCTCAATGTTGTGGAATAGTTTCTGTAGGATAGGTACCAGCTCTTCTTTGTACATCTGGTAGAATTTGGCTGTGAATCCATATGGTCCAGGGTTTTTGTTGTTGTTGTTTTTGTTGGGATATTTTTTATTACTGTTTCAATCTTTCTACTCATTATTGGTCTGTTCAGGATTTCTATTTCTTCCTGATTCAGGCTTGGGAGGTTATATGTTTCCAGGAATTTATTCATTTCCTCTAGGTTTTCTACTTTGTTTGCATCAAGGTTTTTGTAGTATTTATGGATGATATTTTATAATTATTTGATATTAGTTATAATGTCTCCTTTTTCATTTCTGATTTGAGTTCTTTCTCTTCTATTTCTGGTTAATCTGATTAGCTTTTCATCAATTTTGTTTATCTTTTCAAAGAACCAACTTTTCATTTCATCAATTGCATGGTTTTTTTTTTTTGGTTTCCATTTCATTTAGTTCTGTTTTGAGCTTTATTTCCTTTTTTCTGCTGCTTTTGTCTTTCTTTTTCTAGTTCCTTGAGATGTGACATTAAGTTGTTAATTTGTGATCTTTCTGTCTTTTTGATGATGGCATTTAAGGCTATGAATTTTCCCCTTAGGACTGCTTGTGCTGTTTCTCATAGATTTTAAAGGTTTGTGTCCCCTTTGTCATTCAGTCCAAGGAATCTTCAGATTCTCATCTTAATTTCGTCATTGATCCAAGGGTTGCTCAGCAGCAAGTGGTTTAAGTTCCATGACTTTGTGTAGATTTCGGTGTTTCTTTTGGAATTGATTTTTAGTTTTATTTCATTGTGGCCTGAGAAGATTTATGGTCTGATTTCGACTTTTTTTTAATTTGCTGAGACATGTTTTGTGGCCAAAGATATGATCAATATTGGAAAATGTCCCATGTGTTGATGAGAAGAATGTATATTCAGTAGCTTTTGGTAGAATGTTTTGTAAATGTCTGTTAGGTCCACTTGTTCTAGAGTCTAGTTCAATTGTTTCTTTATTCATTTTCTACCTCAAAGATATGTCCAGTTCTGTCAGTGGGTGTTGAAGTACTCAGTTATTAAAATGCTACTGTTTATTTCTTTGCTTCTTCAATTTGAAGAATCTTTGCTTCAATTTGACTTCTTCTTTTCTAATTGGGGTGCTGTTTATTTCTTTCTCTTGTTTGATTTCTCTAGCTAGAACTTCCAGTACCATGTTGAATAATAGTGGAGAAAGGCATCCCTATCTTTTTCCAGATCTTAGAGGAAAGGCTTTCAGAGTTTCCCCATTCTGTATGATACTAGTTTTGGTTCTTTCATATCTGTTTTTTATTGTGTTGACATAAGTTCTTTCTACACCTAGTTTTTTGAGAATTTTTATCATGAAGGGACATTGAATTTTATTGAACGATTTTTCAGCATCAATTGAAATGATCATATAGTTTTTGTCCTTTGTTCTATTGATGTGATGTATCATATTGATTGATTTTCATACGTTGAACCATCCTTGAATCCCTGGGATGAGTCCCACTTAATCATGATGAATAAACTTTTTCAGGTTTTGTTGAATTTGGACACATTTACCATTCAAGGAGTCCTTAGTGTTTGTGTGTGTGTGTGTGTGTGTGTGTGTGTGTGTGTGTAGATTGAAGACCAAAATATGGGTTCTAGAGAATTATAATGAGATTTAGATCATTTATAATAGTTATAAAGTTGGAATGCATGTCATGAATTTATACTGTTTTTTTCCACTCAATATGTCACATGGTTGCACCAATACACACATATATATTTTGGTGAATACATACAACTACATATGATAAAGTATATACGTAAGACAGAATAAAATATATAAAGGTATAAAACTGGAAAAGTAGATTTTCAAACATTCAGACATGGAGCACTCCGGGAAGACAGTGGAAAAGTTTTTGATTTTTCCCAAATCCCATATAAACAAATATAGGAATATAACAAATACAGGAATATAGAAAAGTCTAAAAACATGTAGATAACATCTACCATTAAACTAACACTAGGTTTATCACAATATAAGCAAGTGAAGACCAACCACCACCACCAAGATATCACATGATATCAGCAATGATGTGAGACAAATCAGAATGGACATAAAGAAGTTTCTGTTGTCCCCAAGAACTGAAGAATACTCAACTCACCAGCAGGTACTCAGGGGTAAACTCATGAGACATTTCAAAGTTAGCAGCTTGGTAGACCTTATTCATAGTGATAGCTAAAGGGTCATGGTAAGCACAATGATAGAAAAGTGTGGCCTTTATAATCTCACTAGTAACCAGCTAAACTTTCCTTCCAGTATTAAATCCGGTACTGAGCAAAAAATACTAAGAGTAGAACCTCGATATAAACAAAGGAAAGAAAAAGTTTAGAGAAACATTGGGGAAAAAGGAGCAGAATTAACAAACCTCAGGAAAATGTCAGCTTTTGTTTTTGAATACATTTTGAAAATATTAGAAGAGGGAGAGCTAGAGCCAGAAAGCTAGGAAAGATATCCTGATTCAGTTTCCCTTTCCAATACAGAAAAATGCTTAACACAAAAATCATAACAGAAAAGGATCTTTATCAAATCTCAGCAAAATTTTTATAATTAAACAAAGAAGCAAAATAAAATTTTTGCAGGCAATGAAGGCATGCCAGGATAATAATCTGCATACAAAAATAGATGGAAACCATAACCAATTTTTTCAAAGTGAGACAAAGTATTTAAGGAACTATTAATAGCTAAAAGACATAAATCACAATTTTAAAAATTCCAAAATGAGATAATTGGAGAAGAGAGAAATGAGTAGGAAGATTTGAAATTTGAGGGCACAGAATATAGAAAATCATTATTAAAACAAAAAGTCACTTCATAATTGAAGAATAAACCAGGGAGAACAAAAGATGGAATCAATAAGAAGATAAGGAATGCCTTAAGAGAAATATAAAGTAGAAAGTAAAAAAAAAAATTAAAATAAATAAAGTGTTAAAAAGTATTTGAGAGACCATGATACTTATAGATGATAGGCAAAGAAGACTCAGTATATACGTAAAAGGAGGTCTGGAGGACTAAATATAAATTGAGAGAACTTTTTTGAAACAAAAGATGGTTTGAAACCTGCTTATCAAACAGCTAATTCTATCCTTAGCTAATCTCTTTTTTGCAATGCTTGTCTTATGATGGGGTTATCACAAAACCATTGTAAATTGAAAATATCATATGTCAAAAATGTACTTAATACACCTAACCTACCAAACCTCATAGCTTAGCTTGTCCTACCATAACCATGTTCAAAACACTTACATTAGTCCACAGTTGAGCAAAATCATCTAACACAAAGCCTATTTTACAATAAAGTGTTGGATATCTCATGAAATTTATGAAATTTTGTACTGCAAGTAAAAAACAGAATGGTTGTATGGGTACTTGAAGTATATTTCTATTGAATGTGCATCACTTTCACACCATTGTAAAGTTAAAACGTCCTAAATTGTAATTCAGGGGCCGTCTGTACTTTTCCAAATGCAGTCAGTAGAAATTAACACTTGGAACTTAACTTTTTTCTTTCATCTTCCCCTAAATGTTCCACTTCTACTAGGTCCATTAACAGATTTCTGATTTTTTTTCCTGGTAGCAAATTTACCATGTTTCTCTACTGCATTATATGGATCCCCCAACCTTACAGCCTCAGATAAGAGGTTTTCTCGTTGACTACTACCCAACCTAATGCCACATATTCTTTGTCATTGTAGCACCCACTTCTGGTACTAACGCTGTTTTAGTCAGGATAGGCTAGGTTACACTGGGATTGCTAACAATCCCATAATCTCAGTAAACAATAATGCTTTTGTTCTCATGCTGTGTCTCTTTTGCAGTTGGCTGGAGTGTCTGCTTCACAGTTTTCTTATTCTAGGACTCAGACCCACCATCAATATCATTGCCAGTAGCCATGAGAAAGGGAAAGAGAGTTACACAGGTTGTTAGATCAACAATTAACTGTTACAATTCAGAAGTGACTTGTGTCTTATTGATAACTAATTCCGAATAGCTAGTAACATGGTCCTCCTGTCTAAATACAGGAAATATATCTCTATCATGGGCTTGGAGGGGGGGATGAAACAGAAGTATTTATCAAACAACTCTAATGACTTCCCACATGAACAGCAACAAATGCTATTTTATACCTTACTTTTATCACCAAACCATAATTTAAAATTCTTCCTATCAGCACATGTTTACATTATTTTTCATAGCTGTTTAATTTTGCTGTAAATATTGCTATATTGAACATATTTCTACATAAATTTCTTAGCATAAGTGGGAATATAGTTTTAAGACATGAGAAAGAACAAAAGTAGCCCCTGACATCACTTACAGATAAGCTTCAATGTTGTTTGAAGTTGGTCTGGCACTTCTAGCCAGGCCATGTTGCTTTCCTTTTGGACATAAATAATCTCATAGATCACCAGCATCAAACAAAGTCACTCTGAGATCATGATAAAATTAGTCAAAACAAGATCTTTCATAATTTTGTCTGGGCACAATCAAAAACAAGGTCACTGTACAAACACCACAAAATACCCAGCATCCCCTTCTCCCACTTAATAAGACTGACTGATTACTGATTCTTTACTAATTACAGCTTTAGCTTCATTTAATCTGCCCTCCCTCTAAATAATATTGAGATAGTCATGAAATTAACCTCACTTTCTGACAGCGCCCAGTCTAGAAAAAAGCCCCTCCTTCCTTGGACTCTCCCCCAAAATCTTCCAAAGCTGAAATCTCATAATAGAAAGTTAGAAATGACATCCTGCTACTGAGATACCCCAGACTTCCCTGTGGTATGCATTCTCCCTTGCTGTCGCGAGTAATAAATCCAACTAATTCAACTGTGGGGTGTGTTCCTGGTGCTCTTTGACTGGAGGACATTGATAGATATAATCCTGGAAGTCAAAGTCCTTACTGCCAATTGTCCATCAAAGATATAACACCAATTAATATTCCCATAAATGGTATATGAAAATGTCTGTTCCCATAAAGATTTCTTACACTAACACCAATTTTTTTTTTTTTAAGAGACAGGGTCTCGCTCTGTTGCCCAGGCTGAAATGCAATGGCATGGTCATAGCTCACTGCAACCTGAAATACCTGAGCTCAAGTAATCCTTCCCACCTCAGCTTCCTGAGTAGCTAAAACTACAGGTGTGTGACACTACACCCTAATTTTGAAAATATATTTTGTAGAGACAGGGGTCTCACTGTGTTGCCCATGCTGGTCTTGAACTCCTGACCCCAAGTGACCTTCCTGCCTCAGTTTCCCAAAGAGCTGGGATTACAGGTGTGAGCCACTGTGCCCAGCCAACAACAAACTTTTTGATTTTTGTTAATCTTTGAAAAGTAATGTCTGCTTTTCATTTACATTTCTTTAATTATTGCTAAAGTTAAGCACTTTTTCAAATTTTTAACCCATTTGTTTCCTGCTAATAAATTATGTTTAGTTTCTTATTGGAAAAAGGAATATCTTTCTTTTCAATTTGTAAAAGCTCTTTCAACATTAGGACATTTGTTTGTGTGTCGTATCAGTTGCAAATATGTTGTTACTTGTTACCTTTCTTATTTTTAATCAAATTATGTTTTTGTAAATATGTAAAATTTTTAAATTCTATATTGTCAAATTTATCTAGCTTTATGTTTTACAACTTCTGAGTTTTATATTTTAACTATAAAGATCTTACTTTAAAATCAGAAAAATGAAAATTCTCCCATGTTTTCTTTTAGCACTTTTACAGTGGATATTTTCTGTTCTCATACTCTATGATTCAGCAGCAATTTTCTTTGATCCCCATATTTGTTGAAATTTTTACATTTATTTGCACTCTTTTCTTACTTTTTTCCTACTAATCTGGTGTTTTCTTTTTAGTTTCCATAATAGTTTTCCCCTAATCTGGTGGACAACTATTTGTGGCCGAGTCCATTTCCCCTTCTTTATTGCAGTAATCCCTAAAGAAAATATTGTGAACCTATCTTCTTCCATTCTCAGCAATATATTATTGTTGTTCCAAGGGAGCCCCTGGAACTCTAAGTGTCTTAAGTTAAATAGGGGTTCCATCCATTGGCCAGGGTAGGGCCTACAACCTCATTGGAGGTAGTTACATACAAGGAGATACTTCCTACCCTTTTTGAAAAGAGAAATTTACTTTTTTCAAAATTTAAAATTTAATAGGTCTAGTGTGAAGATATGAAATGTGGAATATGGCAACCACTTTTCAACTGTAATGGAAAAGCCTGAATCTGCTGAGTGTTACCAAGTAGAGCCCGAGGATAAATCAGAGACCTTGGAAGGCCAAGGGAAGGAATGAAGATAAATGATCCTGACATCAATTGAATTGCTAGATCCAGTCTTGCCTGAATTTAGACCTACAGCTGGATTTTTCACTTACATGAGACAGTATATCTCTTCCCCTTTAAAAAGCCAGTAAGAGTTAAATTTTCTGTCTCTTGTAACCAAAGAATTCTTGATGCGTATTTTTTTTTCTATTATTCTTTGCTGTTGCCAACAGTTCTATCTTCTCATTTCATTTCCCTGTAAGTCATATGTTGCACCAGAGTAGGATATTGGTTGATTCTGCCTGATAGCTACTTTCTTTTTGGCCCACACCAGAATAGACCTACAGAATATATTTTTCTCTTTAACTTGAATTAGTTGCCAACATTGAAAATTGAAAAGAAGTTTTGCAAAAATATGCAGATCTGTCAACAATGGGCCTACAATTCCAACAATTGGTTGGAACTAAATAGACACTGCTATATGGAGATGAGTGATAGTGGTACCAGTTTTCCATAGTCCCTTTATTGCCTTATACTGGGGACATGTATGTCCCTTGCTTATTTTCCTGTCTGGGCTCCCTGAGTTTTGAGTATGTGATCCCTGACCTCCAACATGGTATATAATGGGAGTAGGGAAGAAGAGAGTTTCTTGGCTTGTTTCAGTGTGGAACAAGAGAATGATGACGTCTAGAGGATATCTTTACTACTTTAGGCTAATTTCTATTTATCTTTCTCTAAGGATTCAATGAATTGCCATTTTCACAGGGACTATTTAATTTTAAAAATTTGAAAAGTTAAGAATTACTTTTCCAAAAACTGTGAAATGCAAAGGCAGTTAACATAAGAAGGCTTAAAGTTATTTTCTTCTGTTTAATTTAATACATTATATATGCATAAAACTCCATCTCATAATTGAATATTACTTTAATGAATGTGCTAAGGGTGGCATAAAGCTTTTTAAATTAAAAAGATCTAAAAATATCACTTCATTCTTATCTCTACCACATTCTACTTTATAAAAATCCAGCCTGACTGAGTCTAAATGACACTCAGTGGCACACTTTAGTTCTTTGTAAAAGGATTCACTAACAAGCAATGCAATCACAAGATGTTATCAGCCCTACCAAGTAAGAGAATGAAATCAATCCTAGGCCGGTGACATGTCAGGGAGGACAGTTTTCCCTTTCTAAGTCATAGGGAACAGGGATATTTTCGAAAAGAGTCTTAATTCTCTCCTGGTAAATGACCAGGCACACTGGCTTCTGGTGGAATATGATTGCCAGCTGTGAGTAGTGTTATACAGATAAGAGATTTCCTTTTTAAAATAAAAATCACATAAGAAAGCAGAACTAAAATATGTACATATTATTTAATGGTATCTACTACTGTGATAAATCTCTACAAAGAAATAAGAGAAAATAGTTATCGCAAATTAAGAAAAGTCTTACAGTTGTGAGAGAGTGGTAGGAACAAGTTCAGGGAGTGGCCCACAGAGGTCTCTGAAGTACTAATATGTTTACTTCTTTAGCAAAGTGTTGGCTCATGGGGTTCATTTTATTGTTATTTTTAACTTTTCACATATGTTACACACACATTTTTATGTATATTTCCTTTTAATACTAAATACAATTACTGTGTTTTCTCTGTGCATGATTATTTTATTTTGAGAAATTGTGCAATTCATTAACCTATGATGGGATTGACCAGTTTGTGTCATGCTTTTTTGGTGTTTTATATACACTAACCAAAAAATAATTGTATAAAATTGCCAAACAGTGTTAATGTGATAGTGCTTATACACAGAGGCATACAAATATTTTGGAAACCAAAGTAGACGTAATAAAAATATTGTTAGTGGTAAATAAAGAATAAATATGAAAAAAAAATAAATAAAAATCCCACTCAAACAACTTTGTTGTGGTATGATATAGGAGTTTGAATAGTATATAAATCTAGTAAGTATTTTTAATGTACACACTGTAACATTAAATGTGAAAATGTTCTTTGATAAATATTCTATAAATATTTCATAAAGTGGCATTCATATATTATTTTCTTAGAAGAAAGATACGTGTTTATTTATTTGTGTTAAGATTCAAGTTAAAAATTCTTAGTGTTCAAAATCTAATCCTTTCATTGGTGAATTTGAATTTGGAGTTGGAAATGATGAAGAGGAAAAGAGATATCAAAATCTACTGAATCATAATAGTAGCTACCAATAATGAGTACTTGCTATGTGCCAGATGTGATATTGAAAACTCTATTTACGTTTCTCATGTAGTCTTCACAACACAGCCTTATTATTCTCATTTGACTTGACCAAAGCCTCTAAAGGGTTTGAAATGTTTTGTTATAGGGGCAGATGGTCTCTGTCACAGGAATCTTGGCCTAGAGAGCAATAGAAAGATATTTATGAGGAGAGTAGGATATATATCTATGTACTAGATTTTTCTGTAGAATCTTACTTTCTCTAGCATTTTCTTTCGGTTATCCCTTTAGTCAAGTCTTATGCAAATATTTTAGGCCAGGTGAGCCTCACTAATTTATATGCTGACAGAGTGTGTGTGTGTGCATGTGTATATATATATACCTGAAAATTATATTTTAATTAGCTGGGACTATATATATATATATAGATATAGATATGTATATGTATATAGTAACTGGGACTAGAGATATGAGGCACCGTACCAAGCCTCTGCCAAATATGTAAAAAAAGAATTAGTGCCAATCTGTCTTAAACTCTTGAAAAATTGAAGAGGAGGGAATACTTCTAAACTCATTTTACAAGGTTAGCATTACCGTGACACCAAAGATAAAGATACCACAATAAGAGAAAACTACAGGCCAATATCCCTGATGAACACAGATACAAAAATCCTCCAAAAAATACTAGCAAACTGAATTCAACAGCATATTAAAAGGATCAGATCTGTGTATGGTAGTGTGCCTATAGGCCCAGCTATTCAGGAGGCTGAGGTGGGAGGATTACTTGAGCCCAGGAGTTTGAGTCTAGCCTGGGCAACATAGCAAGATTCAATCTCTAAACAAATAAATAAAAAGATTATATACCATAATTAAGTAGTATTTATCCCTGGGATACAAGGATGGTTTAATATATACAATTCAATAAACAAGATATATCACATTAACAGAATGAAAGATCAAAATACATGATCCTCTCAATAGATACAATAAAAGCATTTGACAAAACTTAATATTCTTTGTAATAAAAATTCTCAATAATTAGGTATAGAAGGAATATATCTAAACATAATAAAGTCCAGATATGACAAGCTCACAGCTAACATCCTACTCAATAGTGAAAAGTTAAAAGCTTTTCCTTTAAGATTAAGAACAAGAAAAGGATGCACACTCACATCAGTTCTTCTCAAAATAATACTGGAAGTCCTAGCCAGAGCAATTAGTCAAGAAAAATACACAAACAGCATTCAAATTGAAAAGAACATAGATTGTCTCTAGTTGCAGATGGCACGATCTTTCATATAGAAAACCTTAAAGACTCCACCAAAAAATTGTTACAATTAAAAAACAAATTCAGTAATATTGTAGGATACAAAATCAACACGCAAAAATCAGAGAATTTCTATACACTAACAATGAACTATATGAAGGAGAAATCATGAAAACGATCTCAGTTACAATAGCAACAACAAAAACAAAAAATACTAGGAATAAACTTAACCAAGAAGGTGAAAGAACTGAACAATGGAAAATGTAAAACATTGCTGAAAAAAATTGAAGATGCAAAATATGGAATAATATCCCATGTTTATGAACTGGAAGAATTAATATTGTCAACATGTCCATACTACACAAGCAATATAAAGATTCATTGTACTTCCTACCAAAATTCCAAGTGATATTCTTCAAGAAATAGAAAAAACAATCCTAAAATTTGTATGGAATAATAAGAGACCCTCAATTGCCAAAGAAATCTTGAGCAAAAATAACAATGCTGACAGCATCAAACTACCTGATTTTAAAATATGCTACAAAGGTATAGTAATCAAAACAACATGCATAGTACTGGCAATAAAACAGATATATGGACCAATGGAGCATAATAGAGAGCCCAGAAATAAATCTGCACATTTATAGTCAAGTGATCTTCCACAAATATGCCAAGAAGATAATAGGGAAAGAATAGTCTTTTCAATAAATAGTATTGGAAAAACTAGATATACACAAGAAGAAGAATGAAATTGTACTTACACCATATATAAAATCTACTAAAAATGAATTAAAGACATAAATATAAGATCTGAAACTGTAAAATTACAAGAAGAAAACATAGGGAAAAGTTTTCTTGATTTTGGCCTAGGAAATAATTTTTTGTATATGACCCCAAAAAGCTTAGGCAACAAAAGCAAAAATAGACAAATGGGATTACATCAAACTAAATAGCTATGCATAGCAAAGGACACAATCAAAAGACTGAAAGGATGTATTTATATATCAAGTGATGTATGTTGAATTGCTGTGTAACCTGTGATGCACTATAAACTGTCAAGTGGTATATCTATTGAAAATATATCATTTATTTAAACAGTCCTTGTCCATAAGATATCAACCACCAACTCTCCCACAAGACCTGGAATACCACCAGAATAACATGTTGAGAAAGCAAAGCTGGGTTATTACCTACTTCTATTACATTATCATATTCCTATTGATAGAAGCAATATCCCCTTAACACAGTCTTGATATTGTATCTGAAGGGAGAGGTTAGGGATGGATATCAACATGGTTTTGAGGACTGGGTACCAGTGGTTTAATCTTGACCTTTCAATGCCAGGATATGTTCAATTATTTCATAATATAAATAGTTCAGTACTGGTGCTCATAGAGAAGTGAGGATCTTATTGTGATTCTTGATGAGTAAACAATTGTTTCATCAGCAAGCAGCTTGCCCAGATAATCAACCTATTATTCTGAGAAGGGGTTGGTTGCTTTATTTTCCGGAAGTTGAATAAGTAAGAAATCAAGTAATTTACTGGCTTATAGCCCTTATCTTCCTGGAAAAATATAGTAAAGTCATGTTGATAGAGGTAACTTTACTTCTTAGTCTTGATAGTGAGGAAATGTGGCTACATATAGTCTTATTTTTTGGGACTATATAAAGATAATTGGAGAGAAACTTTGATGTTGAGGAACAAGTGAGAACAAGTTAGCTACAGAGTCTCAGATACAATTCTTAGAAAATTACTAAATGTCTTACAACTTCAATTTCCTCATTTTTGAGAAATGAGACCAACGATGTCAACATGACTTAACTGTTTATTTCAATGTCTTAGTTCATTTTGTGCTCTTATTACAGATTCCCTGAGACAGAGCAATTTCTAAAGAAAAAAAATTTATTTCTCACAGTTTCGGAGGCTGGGATGTCCAACATCAAGGTGAGGTTATCTGGTGAGGATCTTCTTGCTGTGTTATCCCATGGCAGAAGGTGGAAGACCAAGAGAGAACACACATGTAAGAGAGTAAAAAGATTGAACTCAAAGCCTCAAGATCTTTTATAATCAGCATTAAGCCATATGAATGTGGAGCCTTCATGACCTAAACATCTCCCATTATATCCCACCTCCCAACACTGTTGCATCGGGGATTAAATGTTCAACACATTTGTTCTTTGGGGGACACATTTAAGCCATAGCATTCAGGGAATCCTTCTACAGGAAGAGAAGAATATAAACTAATACATAATTTCATTTTTGCTTTAGAAAATTTTTGCAAACTCATTTTTCCGGGCAGTTTGCTCATTTTGGCCAACAGGATTTCTTTCAGAACAATAGATTACTCATTTGGGAAGACAACTCACTTATTAGAAATTTTACTTATCAAGACTCCTTTAAAACCCTCAACTTTCTGTGTCTTCCAATTTTGAACCACCGTGTCACAAATTTGCCCAGTCCCAATAGGTTTTCTGTTAGAAAAGACCACATTAAACCACGTGATCTCAGACCCCAAACCCTATAAATATCCTACCCTGACCCCTACACGTCACCCTCTTAAGATGGTACAAAGACCATGTTAAGGTGGTAGTCTCCCTTACTGCAGCAAGTTTATTCAATTTAGCTTGTTCAATCAACAAGGTTTCATGGAAGTCTTTCTTGGGAGTCAATAATTGATATCTTTAAAAAAGAGAATGATCATAATTATCTTTTAAGTTGGTTATACAGATTAGAATATGCACATATGAAAGTACCAAGCATTGTTTCTGGCATATGGTAGGAAGTCCTTAATTATTACTCATTATTATTATAGGTAAGTTTCAAAAGGGTCATATTTTGTTCAGAGATTCAAGATGGGCAAAGGTGTCTTTACACAGATATAAGGGTTAAACTAATGAAAATCCTCCTGCTTGAATTAAAGGATTTAAGAATATAGACATTAATAAAAGGAGTATGCAGTCTTGGGAGATTACATGTGAACATATGAAGGTCCTTAAAAATGCTTATTTACATTGCCAACATAAAAAAATAAGAACATATAATAAATGCACTAAATTGAGTGAGAAGTAACTTGTGTTTACACATTCCAAATACAATTAATTTCCCATTACCATTCCCAGATGCCTGGAAGAAAAACCAGATTTTCTTTCTCAGTTTCAAGGAGGTATTATTATTCACTTTACTTAGTTGGATATAATATGCTACATAGAATTAGCCAAACTTGAGGTTAAGGGCACAATCTTTTAGTCTGTCAAGTCTGCCCAGATTTCAGACACCAACTGCATGTTTGGGGGTTTCCCAAAACCACCATTAGTCTCAATAATTCCCTAGAATGACTAACAGCATTCAGGAAAGGGCTATACTTACAATTATAGTTTGGTTATAGTGAAAGGATACAAATGAGAACCAGCCAAAGGAAGAGATGCGCAGAGCAGAATATGGGACTGGAAGGACTCCAAACATGAAGCTTTTATGTCCTAAGGGACACATTACCCTTCTGGCATTGATACATGGCAATATACGCATGAAGTACTGTCAACCAGGAAGTTCACCTGAGCTTCAGTTTCCAGAGTTTTTATTGAGACTTTATTTCACAGGCATTATTCATTAATTTGTTATCCATAAGGTTGAACTCAATGTCCAGTCCCTTCCTCTCCAGAGGTCAGGCTGATCTAACACAGCTCAAAGCCCCAATCTTCTGATACAAGACTGATCTTTCTGCTGTGGCCAGCACCCATCCAGAGTCATCTTGTTAGCACAAACTGGGGGCTGGCTGAGTCATCTTATTACCATAAAATATCAGGTGTGGTCTAAGAGACCCACAACGAATAACAAAGATATTCTTATCACTTGGAAATTTCCGGGAGTTTAGAGATTACCTCCCATGAATTAAGTGGAAACGAAGGTCAGACCTCTCTTTAGATGAAGTTACTTCTTCACTATTTATATGTGTAATACTAATATCTATGAATTATTGAGCATCTACAATGTGGCAAGCACTTTACATATGTCTAATTCTCACTAGAATTGTTATGATAAAGTTTTACATCACATTTTAAAGGTAAAGAAACTGAGTGTTTTTCCTAAGATCATAATCTAGTATAAGCAGTTGACCTAGAATTAGAGCCCCAATCTGTCTAACTTTAAAGATTACACCATTACACTATCTCTAGCTTTTTTTTCCACAAATAATGAACAAATAGTATATGTTCCACCATGATTCCTATTCCAACATCTCCTTTGGCTGTTCATCCATCCAAATGTTCAATGTCTTTCTGCTTTTTAAGTAAAAATATCTAAGTTATGCTCCTTAAAAAAGAACTTAGAATGACAGTAATATACTCAGTAAATTTTTGTAAGTAAGGGAAAGCACGTATGTACAAATTTTTACATTTGTAAAATTTCAGGAATAGATCTGTTAGTGTTCTCTGGTTTTAAGGGACAGGAAACACTTCTTAGATAACTTACAATAAGAAAGTTTTTGCATCACACCTCTCTTCATAATATGCAATTTACATAAAAGCAAAGTGCTTGCTGTGCAAAGTGTTGCTTTACAATATAGTCCCCTAGTTCCCATTTCTACCATGAGTGTTGTGTCTGAGTTCTATATGGGGGATTTATTATAGAAATGTCCCAATTTCCAACCCTCTCTATATCTACCACCTTTGAGATATGACTCTATAGCTCCCTTCAATGAAGACCTGAAGTCTGATTCCCAGACTTTGACTCTGGGCTAGATTTGGGACTAGCTTCTGCCAAAAGAACATATCCTAAGTAAAAGAATACCAGTTCTGAGCCCAGGCTTCAAATGGCCTGATATACTTGCTGTCTTGGATTCTTGCCATCACGAGAATGAGTATGGTTAGCCTGCTGAAGAGAAGTGAGGAAACGTTGGCGGTGGGCAGAGTTGTTTCTGCTGAGGCCATCCTAGATGAGCTAGTCACTAGCTTCTGGCTGCAGAAGCATAAGTGAGCCTGGTTGATATCTATTGAGCCAACTAGACAATTTGTATACTCATAAGTAAAAATAAATGTTTATTTTGTATGTTCTACTAAAGTGTTGTGCTTGTTTTTTATGCAGCACTATTGTGACTATGAATAACTGATTTGCCTTCCTGCTGTGTAATAGCCACTAAGAAAAAGCAATCAGAGGCCTGGTCTGGTTTTCACCACACATCTTCCATATATTTCTTCTTGCCAATATCTATAAGTAAAAAAATTAATAAGAATAGATTTATAACAATTGACCATTCTGTTTTCATGAAGCATTAAGAGGAACACAAGCAAACTGGAGCAGCTAAATTTTATCAAAACAATTTTCCTGTATAAGTACACAACCACAGACTAAATTCACTTGATAAACTGTCAACTTCCCTCTTCACTTTGTGCCTTCCTAGATGAAGACGGTATGCCCACTTAAAATAAAAACACTTATTAGTAGATATCTTAAAACATATATCTGTAAGCGAATTTTTAAAAAGGAGTTTTAGTTAAAAATAATTTGTTTATATGCTAAGTATAAAAATGGTTCCAGACAACTTGGTTTTTAAATCAACAAAAATAATGAAAGACAAAGGGGGTCACTATATAATGGTGAAGGGTACAGTTCAACAAGAAGACATAACAATTCTAAATATGTAGGCATCCAACTTAGGTGCACCCAGATTCATAAAGCAAACCCTACTTGATCTAAACAAATTGATAGACAGCAATGCCATAATAGTCGGAGACTTCAACACCACATTGACAGCACAGGACAGATCCTCCAAGCAGAAAATTAACAAAGAAATAATGGATTTAAACAGAACTCTAGAACAAATGGGCTTGACCTGACAATTACAGGGCATTCTACCCAAAAACCACTGAATACACATTCTTCTCATCAGCTCATGGGACATTCTCTAAGATTGACCATAGTCTAGGACACAAAGCATGTCTCAAAAAATTTAAAAAAATAGAAATCATACCATGCATCTTCTCAGATCACAGTGGAATAAAAACAGAAATCAACCCCAACAGAAACTCTAATCTCTACACAAAGCCATGGAAATTAAACAACTTTCTGCTGAACAATTCCTTCACAAATGAGGAAATCAAGATGGAAATCAAAAGATTCTTTGAACTAAATGACAAAGGTGACACAAGTTATCAAAATCTGTGGGACACAGCCAAAGCAGTCCTGAGAGGAAAGTTTATTTCCATAAATGCCTATATACAATAAATCTCTTAATATCTATCTCTTGCTAGTTCTGTTTCTGTTTCTCTGGTTGAATCCTGACTGATACAAGGACAAAGAGTTGGTGGGTGATAACGGCTTAATATGTTTTCTTCCTGTGAAAACAATTTTTGCTTTTTAAATGCCTTTAAGAGGGCTTCGAACGTTGGCCATATAGATTCTGCCCTCTGCAATTCTCAGAGGCACCTTTCGTGAATCTTATGCTGTAAATGCCATCTCCTGAGGATTTTCAGTGTGATAGTTTTGGTTTCAATGCTTCACCTTGAAGTAGTGAAAATGTGGCAATTTGAGCCACTTTAGATGTCAGCTCTCTTGGGCTTTAGACACTGAATGCTTTTTGATTGCTTCACCACCTATTCATAAAAACAGCCCCAGAGTCGCCAGACCCAAGAGAATATTATTGAATTCACCTATTGGCCAAACTGCAGAGAATGAAGGAAGGGCCTTGCTCATAAAGAATTGCAGCCATCGAGGAGGTTAAATCGTTATGTTCCTAAAGCGTGACATCCTTCAGATGGAGATCTTAGTGTTTGGAAAAGGGTCAGGTACTGGAAATTGGACTTCCAGTTCTGGTATTGAAAAATAGAATATGTTATAGTCTTCCACAGGGTTGATGGTCTAATCATCACTCGAACCATTGTCAAAAGAGTTGTACTTTCTGTGGCCTCTCAGGATTACTATTCCCTCAGAGTTGATAGACCACATTTACTAAATAGAGAATGTGACTATTTTTCCAGTATTTCCTTGTGTTTCTGACTTTCTCACTTCCTGTATTTTTCCTCTCTTCCTCATTTCTGTTAGATTCACTTAAATGATTCAGCAAGGAGCTCACAATTCTGAGGAATTATTCTTATAAAAATGAGATGGATTAGCTTATTATGAAATGACTGTTCTTTTATCAGGTCTTCAACGGAAGCTTCAGTTAAGATGTTTAAGTAATATATCAGAGCACCCTAGTAAATTATCTGGAAGCACTAAACTAGCCAAAATAATTTTACAGAGACTTCCAGCTTTTAAATTCTATCTAACAACCATCAGTATTGCAGTTTGCTCACCCAGCAGCATATGTGTGACCTCGTGGTATGCTGTGTTTTTAAAAAGCGTACACTGTTTTGCTTCCCCAGTCCTTTTCTCCATCTGCCTGCTGACCCATGTGGCTGTTTTAACATCCACCTCAGTGGAAGCCTCATACCCGCCTGGCCAACAGAAAGTAACACAATGACAGCAGTTTCCGTGGGACTGAAAAGGAGGGGATGGTAAACCTCGGATGTCCTGTCTTTTTCTGGACAGCTAAAATTAAGATAGAGGATAGCTCCAGGAAAAGTCATGCCCTGGAATTTTCAATCAGAATGCATTGCTTTAGAGAGTGGGTGAATAAATGGGCAATCTATTTCAGGGCAGTTTTCCTTCTGGAAGAAGGGGCAATTTGTTTTAGGGTCACATGCTGGGTAACTATCTGCATAAGAAACCCAAACTGTTTCTGAGCACAAGCGATTCACCAGAGAATCTTGTGAGGACAACTTTCTCCGGAAGGTTAGTATGTAATGAATCAGAGTCTGTCAACAAACTGATCAAGATTGTGTTCACCCCAGTAGTCACCGAAAGTGTGTTCAGAGTGGTAATTGCTTCCTTTGAAAGTATACAAGGTTATTTACAGGCTAATTTTCATCTGAATTCCTTCCACACTTTTTAACATGACATTTAACTAGTATAATTTCTTCAAATGATCATGTAGACAGTTATGTTATGAGAACCAAAATGCCTGTTTACCGAATTATCACTTGAAACAAAATAAGAAAAATTTTGTTAACAAAATAACAAGAAATGTAACAAAAACTTTAATTTTACCCCCAATCCCTCAAAAATGACCCCTTTTTCCACATTAAATGGAAAAAAAGAATTTTTTTTTCTCATTAATAAAAGGAAATCATCTTTTGGTAATCAACTGGTCTCAGTAGACTCAAATTATTGAGTAGATAAGACTATAAAAAATCATATAAGGGTAACACTGGTATAATTAAAATGTATTGGCCGGGCGCGGTGGCTCATGCCTGTAATTCTAGCACTCTGGGAGGCCGAGGAGGGCAGATTGTTTGAGCTCAGGAGTTCGAAACCAGCCTGAGTAAGAGCGAGACCCCTTCTCTACTAAAAATAGAAAGAAATTAATCAGAAAACTAAAAATATATATAAAAAATTACCCGGGCATGGTGGCACATGCCTGTATACCCAGCTACTCGGGAGGCTGAGGCAGAAGGATCGCTTGAGCCCAGGAGTTTGAGGTTGCTATGAGCTAGGCTGACGCCACGGCACTCACCCCGGGCAAGAAAGTGAGACTCTGTCTCAAAAAAAAAATAAAAATAAAAAATAAATAAAAAAAATAAAAAAAAAATGACAGTTTGTTGAACTCAAGATCCAAACAAGATCCCCATGCTGCATTAAGCTGACACATTTTTTAAGTCTCTCTTCCTTTAAGGTTCCTCTGGCCCTTTTTCCTTTTCCCTTATATTTATTGAAGAATCCAGATGATTTTACTACAAAGTTTCATGCATTCCGGATTTTCCTGACTGTATCCCAAGGTGTTGCTAAACATTTCCTGTCTCCTGTGTTTCCTGTGAAGTGCTGTTAGACCTATAGGCTGTGATCGGATTCTGGTTCTTTGGTTTAGCAAGACTACACCTTGCCGGCAATGTTGCATAAGTGTAAAGTCTGATTGTTTCTTTTCTGTGTAGATATTCTTTTTCTTTCTTATATGAAAATAAGTACAAATTATTTTTTTAACCCATGATTTTGCTTAATATTTTAAAACAAATAACATATCCTAGAAAATTTCAGGCAATAAGGCGATAGCTCTGTAATTCAATTCCAGGACAACTACCATCGTCATGCCATGCACCCTACAAAATGTTGTTCTCTAGCCTCAATGGACTCACCTGCTGGAAGGCTTGAATTGTTGCCGAGTAGGAACGAAGAGACAAACAAAATTTCAGCAAATTCTGCTGTAGAGGTGACAGAAACTGAAATGCAGCTTCCAATATTGCATGATAATAGGAATAATCAGTACCTGTCAAGGAAGAACATTAACCAAAATAATTGTGTATGACTCAACATATCAAAATAAGATACTTCACAAAACATAAAGCTGTATGTTGCAAAGGTATGTGATGGCAAAATTTTACCAGTATACTGTCTGGAACCGTTGTCAAATCCTTAAAATTCCCTAGAGTACACAATGCAGCCAGATTCTTCCTTTCTTCTTCCCTTCAATCAGACTACTCCCTCTCCTGGACTGCTACTTTCCCTCTTACCTGGATGACTTACTTCTACCTACTTCCTCCGTAAGAATTCAGCTGTGAAATCACCTACTCCAAGAAGTTGCCCCATACCTATCCCAAGCTTCAGTGGGCTATTTATATCTCTTATTTGATCCCAAAATATTTCTTTGCTCACCTCTTCACTTATCACATCATTTACTAAATTATTTACTCATTATCTTATCTACTCCCCCAACCAGGCTCCGGGCCACCAAAGGCAGAGGCTGTTACTAATTTTTCTTTGTATCCACATTGACTAGCACATGTTATCCACTCAAATAACTAAACCAAACTGAGCAATGCAATGTGGAAGGACATGGTATTAAAGGATATTATGGGCCGGGCGTGGTGGCTCACGCCTGTAATCCTAGCACTCTGGGAGGCCGAGGCGGGTGGATCGTTTGAGCTCAGGAGTTCGAGACCAGCCTGAGCAAGAGCAAGACCCCGTCTCTATCAAAAATAGAAAGAAATTAATTGGACAGCTAAAAATATATAGAAAAAATTAGTCAGGCATGGTGGCACATGCCTGTAGTCCCAGCTACTTGGGAGGCTGAGGCAGGAGGATCACTTGAGCCCAGGAGTTTGAGGTTGCTGTGAGCTAGGCTGACGTCATGGCACTCTAGCCTGGGCAACAAAGTGAGACTCTGTCTCAAAAAAAAAAAAAAAAAAAAGGATATTATGAAATTGTGAAGTTTGGGGAGAAACATTTAAACAAAAAGTTGGACAAAATTATTTGAAAGGGTAAAAACAAAATCTGTGTACCAGTATGACAAAGTCCCCAGGATAAATGAAAAGCAAAGGTACAAAACAATGTACATAGAAAGCTATCTTTTTTTTTGCAGAAAGAATGAGAAATAAGTATACATATATACTTATTGTAAAAAACACTGGAGGCTAAACAAATCAACTTAAAAGAATTATAAAAAGCAGGTGAGAAACAGAAGGAATGAGGACAAGGAACAAGATCCTTCTGTGAATAGCCTTTTATACATCTTTGACTTCTGAATCGCATAATATCCATTCAAAAAATTAAAATTTTCAATTTTAAAAAGAACAATATTAACATTTTAAAAAGCAAAATATAAAAGGTTCTATACTGCATCAGCATCTTCTACATGGAAAAAGAAACCAGAAATACCTCAAGTTGCCAGAATGTTAATAGTGTCAATCTTTGGGTGGTAGAAATTCAAATAATATTTCAAATAAATAAAATGTTTAACATCCTTTTATGATCACTTCCAAGAATTCACACTCCCATAACTTTAACCAAGAATATTTATCACTTATACTGAAGAAATTTCGTTTTAAATGTCAGAGTTCAAATTTCATTATAAACTCACTGTGATAAATTTGTTCTACAAAATTTTTAAATGATTTTTTGATAACTTAATTCCAGTTGACTTTAAATTAAGAGATGCTCGTTCAAAACCTTTATGTATCTATATCACAAAAAAAGGATTCAGACAACTTTTAAAATATGTACTATTTAAATAAAAATGAAAAAGTTAAAAAATCAATTCTATTAAAAAACAGCAGTCACACAAGTTTCAAACATTTCCTCTTCAACAAGGACTTATAGGCCGGGCGCGGTGGCTCACGCCTGTAATCCTAGCACTCTGGGAGGCCGAGGTGGGCGGATCGTTCTGAGCTCAGGAGTTCGAGACCAGCCTGAGCAAGAGCGAGACCCCATCTCTACCAAAAATAGAAAGAAATT
>CAUYSK010073887.1:0-25268 GCA_963575035.1 Avahi laniger | reverse complement strand
TTTTTATTGTTTAGTTGTATGAGTTCTTTATGTATTCTGGATATAAGTCCCTTATCAGAAATATGTTTCTAATGTTTCCTCCCATTCTGTGGATTGTCTTTTCATTTTCTTAATTATGTCTTTTGAAATGCAAAATAATTTAATTTTGATGAAGTCCAGTTTACCTAATTTTCCTTTGTTGCTTGTGCTTTCTGTGTCATATCTAAGAAACAAACCATTGCCTAATCTGAGATCATCAAGATTTAATTCTATGTTTTCTTCTAAGAGTTTTGTAATTTTAGCTCTAACATTTAGTTCTGTGATCCATTTTGAGTTATTTTTTGTGTATGGTGTGAGATAGGGGTCCAAGTTCATTCCTTTGCATGTGGATATCCTGTACCTAAGATTTTTATGTTTATCAAAAGGGGTTGTGGATTTTAAAAGGTTTAGTAATCTAGTCTCAGTAGTGTGACAGAGTATCCCTTGCCATCTATAACTAATATTTATTGAACATATACATAACACTCTCCTGGATACCCTAAAGGGAGACAGAGGCTTTAGACTGTCCCTGTTTTTAAGGAGCCTACCACCTAGTTTATGAGTAAGACATACATACCTGAGAAGATAACCTAAGTGCTGTATGTATTCCTAGAAGCCTAACTATAAAGAGAAAGCATCATGAAGAAAGAAGGATTTGGCATGAAAGGATGGGTAGCCAGTGTAGAATATGAAGAAAATTCCAGAATGGAAGTACAATATGATGGTGAAAGGTTTAAATATGGGAGTAAGGAAGAGCCAATACCCATTTGACTGATTGTAGTTGAGTCTGTGTTAAGAAACAGCAGAAAATAAGGTTACAAAAGTAAGGTGTGATCATTTTATAAAAACTACTGAATTGTAAGCTTAGGAGTTTGGGCTTTATTTTCTGGGCAGTGGGATGCCATTAACAGTCTTTAGGGTAGGAGAGAAAAGGGATTAAGTAGGGGAAAATAATCAGGCTTTCTTTGTAAAATGGATTGGAAGAAGAGACTAGAGAAAGCAAGAACAGTGGTCCAGGAGGTAGATGATTAAGACCTGAATTATTGGTTATCCAGTTTGATTCCTACTTGCTTCACCACTACCATTAGCCTAGCCCAACAACTCTCCCTTCCTTTGCACCTCTGAAGAAGGGTCTTCTACATCACATCCCTTCTAAGCACCTTCATATCATAGAATATTAATATTAGCTCTTGATGGAACCTCTGAAATGACCCCTCCTTTTATAATGAAGAAAGTGAAGACAAGGGAGTTTCAGCAGTTTATTCAAAATTAATTTAGTCAGTGGCAGAAATGCTAACAATAAGCTGACTGTATGGGAAATGTGACCTTATGGCTTTAAATATTAAAAATAAAGGAGAGGAGAATGTTTGAATTGATATACCAACAACATAGGGTTTAATTAATGGCTGGTTCAGGTGGGGATATACTGATTTATTCCATGACCATTGTTGTTAAAAACTGGCTTTGTTTTATATCACAAGCTAACTAAATGTAATTTTAAAATCTGCTTCCTTTCAGGTCAAGTGAAAAGTGCCAAATCTGTAGTCTAAGCCATGGTCAGAAGAGAAGTCAAGATTATACCTTCTACTGAACATATATTTTGTAAAAGGCCACATTTTCTTCTAGTATCTGAAAAGACAAACCTATCATGCCAATTAAAGTCAAGAAAATATACGTGGGGTTTTATAAAAATGTTTAAGTACAACAGTACATCACCCTTGTTTTGTCTGGCCTGTTCAGCATGCCTATGTCCAGACTGTCTGGCCTTGCCCCGCCTCCTCCAAGCACAGCCCCATGTGAGTTGCATGCATTCCTTCAGGAAAGCACTTGGGTACAAATCACTCCCAGATACTATATGGAGGTTTTATTTATTTTTTTTTAACTTTTTTTTTAATTTCAGGGTGTTATGAGGGTACAAACATTATGGTTACACTTTATGTCTTTGCCTCACCCAAGTGAGGGTTAGAAGCATGCCCTTCCCCCCTACAATGCTCCTCATTTCCTTTGGTTTCAGGTTTACCCTCCCAGCCCCCTAATCCCTGGAGAATATTACTACCATATGATCACCCTAGTGTTCATCAGTTAGTACCAATTTGATGGCGAGTACAAGTGGAGCCCATTCTTCGGATCTTGTGGTACCTCACTTTGGATAATGGGCTTAAGTTTAATCCAGGAAAGTATAAGAGGTGCTAGATCCGTTTCTTATGATTGAGTAATATTCCATTGTATACGTATGCCAAATTTTAATAATCCCCTCATGAATTGACAGGCACTTGGGTTGTTTCCACATCCTTGCAACAGTGAATTGTGCTGCCACAAATATCCGGGTGCAGATGTCTATATTATAGCATATCTTTTGCTCTTTTGGGTAGATGCCTAATAGTGCTATTGCTGGATTGAGTGGTATTTCTACCTTTAGCTCTTTGAGGTATCTCCAGATTCTTTTCCACAGAGGTTGCACTAATTTACAGCCCCACCAGCAGTGTAAGAGTGTTCCTGTCTCTCCACATCCTTGCCAGCATTTGTTGCTTTGGGATTTTTTGATACAAGCCAATCTTACTGGAGTTAGGTGATGATATCTCATTATGGTTTTGATTTGCATTTCACTAATGATTAGAGATGCTGAACACTTTTTCCTCTTAACAGTAGCCCTGAGGTTTCCCAAAACACAAATGCTCAGAAAAAATCAATCCTCTTTTCTGCATATATAGATCTATAGACAGATAGATGTGTAGTATAATCAGTATTTTTTCAAACTAATTATGGGGATATGTATTTTAAAAGTGGTAAATAAAAGAACAGAGGTTGAGAACAAATCAGTATTGTCCTTTTTACTGCTCTAATCATGTAAGGATGGATCAATAATGTCACAAATATTTGTAATTATAAATTACATACTTTTGTTAAAAGGAAAATTTGAACATAAAATAACTTGGAAGCTGCACACTTTCAGCAACTTTAAGTTATTTTAAAATGGTAACATGAAAATTTAGTTCTGTATTATATAGAATTATAATATTATAATATTTATAATTTTATAATATTTATAATATTATAAAATATTTTCTTCATGCTTTTTAAAACAATATCAAGAATGAAATATTATGGCAGGGGTTAGGAAGCTAAAAACACTAATGATATTTAGTAGAGTTAGCTAAACTGTTTTTGACAACAAAAAGCAACTTTGTAGAAGAAATTAGTATCATTTTCAAGTGAGAATACTCTTCAGAAAAAAATATTAAGAACATTTTATTCTGTTTCCTGCCCATTTCAAATATTCTTGTAGACTATTTAATATGAGAAATTTCCTACTTGGTTAATCAGGAATTTTAAAATTAAATTTAATCTATTAACTCCAAACTTCACAGTAGAAAAGTATAAGGTAAATCGTATAGCTAAAATAAACATTTTTTGTTCTCTGAAAGTTTCATTGTCGCTTTTTGTTTTTAAATGTAGAGACAATATATTTAATATCCAAAACGGATTTTATAAACCCAGTACAGGATTACACTGTTGGATTGTTTCATAAATGACTTTGAGCTAAGTATACTTCTTTACAATTGTATTTGTTAAAGTTACATGGAAAAGACTGTCCCAGATTACTTTCAATTGCCGAGATTTATTGTAATGCAAATATAATCTTGGTTTCAAATGTGTACTGGGTTGAAGTGTCTCCCCAAAATTCATGTCCACCTGGAACCCAGAATGTGACTTTATTTGAAGATAGGATCTTTGCAAGATGTCAACAGGTTGAGGTCATACTGGATTAGGGTGGGCCCTAATCCAATGACTGATGTCTTTATTAGAAGAGGGAAATTTGAGCATTGAGATAATTGGAGAGAATACCATGTAAAGATGAGACAGAGACCAGAGTGATGCATCTGCAAGCCAGGGAATGCCAATGATTGCCGGCAACCATGAGAAGCAAGGAGAGAGCAAATGGGAAGACTCCTTCTAAGCCTCCAGAGGAAGAATAGCCCTGACAACACCTTAACATCAGACTTCCAGCATCCAGAACTATGAGACAATAAATTTCTGTTCTTTCTAGCCACTTAGTTTTTGGTACTTTGTTAAGGCAGTCCGAAGAAGATAGTACATGATGCTACAGTTTCAGGTTGTTAGTTTTATTTCCTGCCTTCCTGTTTTTCTATTAAATCTATCATTCTCCCACCCACAAATTTTGTGGATTAAGCTAATAGGAATGAGTTTCTATTGCTTGGCTAAAAAAGTTTCAGTCAAGAAAATCTGATGCACAAGCCATAGAAAGATCCACTTGCATCTGCTTTTGACAAGATGCAACTGTGCCCTTGACTTAAATGATATCTCATTAGTACATGAACATGTTAGTATAGAAACACCGAATACCTGACATATGTGTATCAGTCAGAATCCAGTCAGGAAACAAACAAAAACATGATTCAGAATCTTAAAAACAGAGCAAATTCAATCCAGAAAATTCATCCTCTAGCTAATGAAAGAGGCCAAGAAACCAACCAGGAAAGAGTAAAGGAACCTAGAGTAGCAGCAGTGGGAAGTAGCTTTCGCCCCTGGATTGGAGGAACAGAGGGAGAAGGCAGAGTTACTGTAGCTCAGCCAGAAGCTGACAGTGCGGCAGGTGTGTTCAGTGGAGGCTGGAGCCACGGAGGACAAGCAGCTCCCGTTGGAGACACCAGTGAAAGAAGGAAGGAGTTTAGCCTTCTGTTGGCTTAACCTAGTTATTAATAGAAGTCCGGTGACATAGGAGCCAGGAATTGGTGCCCGTAAGGGTTAGTCCGCTGCCTTACAGAGCTGGGCGAGAAAGCTAAAAGGAATAAGGATGGAGGCAAGTAGATTTTTCATATCATTACTTTTTTTCTTTTTTTTTTTTTTGAGACAGAGTCTCACTCTTTTGCCCGGGCTAGAGTGAGTGCCGTGGCGTCAGCCTAGCTCACAGCAACCTCAAACTCCCGGGCTCAAGCGATCCTCCTGCCTCAGCCTCCCAGTTAGCTGGGACTACAGGCATGTGCCACCATGCCCGGCTGATTTTTTGTATATATTTTTAGCTGTCCAATTAATTTCTTTCTATTTTTGGTAGAGACGAGGTCTCGCTCTTGCTCAGGCTGGTTTCGAACTCTTGAGCTCAAACAATCCGCCCGCCTCGGCCTCCCAGAGAGCTGGGATTACAGGCGTGAGCCACCGCGCCCGGCCCAAAATATCTTTTAAATTATGTCTCATTATTTGCTTAATTATTGTAGTGCTGCCAGATATAGCTAGAATAGTGTAGCTGGAGAAAAACAAACATACCAACACTACACACAAAATTTCTGAGTAATTATTTTTAGTTTGAAATTTGCATAACACTGTACATCCTATAGGACACTGAAATTTATAATTCAGTGGGGGCTAGAGCCATTTCTCAGTCTCTGAATCTCAGTTTTAATACCTGCAGGTGTCTTACTCTATGTTGTATCTCAGCGGTTATATCAGTGCAAAGCAACAGTTGATGCTTAGTAAGTACTTACTGAATGAGTGAAATCATACCCAGTGTTCTAAGGTATGAAGTCTTTGGTGAAAGATGTTATCAGCCAGATGCCAAATTTAATTTTTGAATATTTGAATTGGTGAAAATATGGAAATATTTTGAGGTTTTAACAATTTTTTTAATTCAAGGATACAGTAATGCATTCTTTAGTCCATTACACAAAGTCAATGAACCTAGATTTCCTAAATTGCATAAAGGTAATAAGGAGAATTTGAAATGTTTAGCACAACTAAAAGAGATAATTATAATTAAAAGTATACACATAGAGAATTTTAATCAAAGAAAAAATGTCTTTTCTATTATAGAGTAGATGCTTAATAAACCTTTTTAAATGTATGCATAACTCCATCATCAGTTAAGGAAACAAAAAAAATATTTCATAATAGTTATATATTCATCTTTCCTCTTATACTGGGTTTCTTTTGCTATCAATTGTTCAAATTTATTTTCAGTCTTCTAAGGAACTATCTATAGCTATTCTTGTCTGTATCTACCTACAGTGAGTATGTAATGTTAAATTATTTTTTTATAGATGTGGAACTGATATTTAAAGTTAGTAATAATACACTTTGTTGAAATTTGTCTTTTCACTGTTGAAACAGACTTCCCCATCCCTTTAGTTACATAGACAGATGTGACGAAAATATGTATTTATGCTATTCTGAAAAGAATGTGCTAGGATACTTGAGCATTTCAAGAGCCTAGGGTTTATGTGCTGGTGGTGTATGGTTTTAGGCAGCACCCCACTGTCAAGAGTATTTACAGCCAAAATTTTACCTAAGAGCCCAAAGAGACTTCTCGTTGCAAGGGAAGTGGAACCATAGCCTCTCTCCCTGAGATTGAGAATTATTAAAATATCTTGAATACCAGGGAGGGTTTCACTGAGATTGCGATCATGAAGATCAGCAGGCATGCCCAGAAGACAATCCTCAATATGGAAGAGAGATTTTGGACTGGGGACTTCAGCCTGACGTTGTCCTAGGCAGGGTTGCATTTGAGCACAGTTATGGTTTGTGCTGGAATCTACTCTGATCTGTGATTGTGGACAAGCTTGAGAAACTAAAAAACAGGCAAATTGAAAAATCTATTCTTTAAATCTGTCATAGTTAAGGCTCAAGGAAATTCTTTTTCTGTGGAACTTCCTTAATGAACCTAATATTGGGAGGGGTACTTCCCCAAAGAATGAGCAGCTGCATTGAAAAAGGCCTTGCCTTACGGCCAACTTGACTTCTGGACTTTGATTTTTGCCTAACGCAAAGCTTCAGCCTTGTGGCAATTTCCGTTGTTTGTGGCCCTGTACCAGGTATCTGAACTGCTCTGAACTTTAGCCAAGGGAACAATTTCAGAACTGAAGAACGATGGACCACAAAGAGAGGCTATGAGAAAGCCAACTATTGCGTAAATTTGACTTGCTGAAGTCCACCTGAGTTCTCAGTCTCTGGCCGTGTTAGCAGGCCGTCTGGGAGAAGGATGAATTCTACAAGCCAGGGCAGGCGAGGCTGGGGTCCTTATCAGCAGTGTGGTATACTGTGAAAAGGCTGGATTTTCTGCTATGAGGGGCAAGTGAGAATCCAGAGTTGTCATAATTTTAATTATGTGAACATTATTTTAATTATGACACTCAAAACAAGAAAAATAATATTTGCACTTCAAATATTTGCATCGAAGTTCTGATTTTACTTTTCAAACTTAACCCCTATACCCTCTAATTTTTCAAGATAAGTTATTTCCAATCATTACTTATTTGAAAACTTGCCATCAGAATTATTTCTTTTCATAGTAAATGCATATTTTTGTAAATATTTTTAATCCCATTTAAACAGAAACAAGAAAAACTGAGCAAATATATAATTCTAGTGTAGGCCCTTCTTGTGTTGTGCCCATTTATCATTATCATCACCATTATTTTCTGGACTTTTGAAAAGCTGAAGCTGAAAATTCAGACTATTATGGAGAAAAATCTTAGGCATCAAGAGATTTGGGCTCTCTTCCTAGCTCTGCTACTTGCTAGCTGAGTGGGACTCTAGATAAATCACTTAACTTTATTGGACCTTTGATTTCCCCCCTTAGTAAATGGAGGAAATGTACTATGCAATTTGCAAGGACTCTTGCTGCTTTAAAAACTCTTAAATCTCCTATATATGAATGTGTTACAGATACTTTGTTGACACAATAATATCTCATTTTACAAAATATTGCCTAGCAGGATATGCCACACCTACCAGGTATTAAATCAATCAGGTAGTAAAAATAACTATTTCATTCAGAGTAGAGAGTAGAATTTTCAAAACAATTGCACATTCTTGATGTATTAAGATAGAGATTTCAAAGTTTTTGACAACTTAGTAACTGCCAAATGTTTTGATTTTACTAGTTTTTCCCTTACGAGGGAAAAAATTTAGCCTACTCATACACATTTAAAAGCAAGTGCTGTTTTTCAAACTCTTCAGGAATTCATAAAAAAATTTTAATCATTAGCAGAATGTGGCTATTAAGTGAAATTTTGAATTAAATCATGGCCTTAACACCGTATGTGTCAGTTTTCAGTGAATACATGCATTTCCTTTTAACAGTCTGATAAAAATTCTTCTGATTTTTTTTCCACAGTGATTGTCATGCTTTAGAAAACTATATCAGTTAACTCTTCTAATAAGAAGGTTTTGCTTCTGAATTTTATTTCATAAATGCATGTTCAATAAATATTTACTATTTTCAAAATACTTCATAGGTACACATATTAAAGTTTGTACTGTCATAAAAAACACCATTGTGGGTAGATATTAAAGTACAACATCAACAGTAGTTACTCTTGATTTTCTAGAACCTTTGCTACTCAAAGTGTGGAGCATGTGGCCACAGCCTTAGGGTTAACTGGAAGCATACTATCATAGAAGTGCTCCTGAATTAAGGTTGACTCAAGCATCTCAAGTTTGAGAAGTATTGATCAAGAGGAGATGTTGGTGCTTCAGGTCTGAGGACCATGCTGCAGACAGCAGACAAGGAGAGAGCCTGGGGAGGCCCTGCTGCTTTTTGTTTCGGGTTTTTTGTGTTTTTTTTAACCCTCATGTTTTCCTGGGATAGCATTGAGATGATGGTTAATGTACAGTGAGTCACACATTTCAGCTGGCACTTGAATGTGGCCTTAGTTATAGAGATTTTCATGGTGATTTTTGAGGAAGGTGTTTTCCATGTAGTATAAATCACCTAGATGGTACATTGGAATATACCTTTATTCTATTATGAAAGTAAAATTATAATAGGCTGATACCATCTAAAGTAAAAATTGTTATTTCTATGGAATTTCAAAGACTTTTGATTGTAAATCAATTGCTTCAAAGTATTTTGTACTTTGATACCCAGCTATTAAAGATCCAGTTATGTGTGGCTACCTCTAAGGGACAGATGTTGGGTTAAAATGTGCTGAATATAAACATTACAAAGTATAATACATAATTTTCCTACATCTATTTTCACTTCTGGTTGACTCCTTTATCCAAAGATATTCGTGCTCTGGATAGAAAATCCTGTGATGTCATTTGAGGGAAAATTACGGTGTGAGTTTTGTTATAACAATGTAGTGGTCAAAAGAACCCACTCCACCTTGGCACTGGATTACAGTTCAGAAAATGTTCATGTTCACTTGTAATATGTCCAAAGGACAGTGAAAAAAAGAGAGATTTGAAGGTGAAAAGAGCTCATACAAATCAAAGTAAATGTTTCCCAAAATGAAAGAACATACAGCATTTAAGATAAAATACAATATGATGTAACATAATACAATATAATAAGGCTCTTACAGAAAAAGGTTGAGTCCAACAATAAAACGGAGGAAAGAAAAAAAGGTACAAAATAAAGGAAAACCTCCTGTTCCTTACCTTCTTACTTCCTCTTCTGAAAGGCAGATATAAAGTTACAAAATAATGATGCACAAGGCTCCTTCACCTAAACGACAAATGAGCACTTCTTTCCTGTGTGCACAGCACTGTGCTAGATGCTGTACTGATACCTCAAAAAATGGAAGAAATGAACATTATAAAATGCTGGCTGAATAGCAGGAGTTGTAAAGTAGGGTCAATATAAGAAAAATAATGTAAAAATTGTAGTATAAATTATAAATCAACTTTAAAAGTTTGAAATGGAGACAAGGGAAGAAGAAAATGAAAATATAGAGATTAAAGAATTAAAAAGCTTCTCTACAGCTAAGGAAACAATCAACAGAGCAAATAGGCAAAAGGCATGAACAGAAGCTTTTCAAAAGAAGATAGATTAATGGCCAATAAATATATGAAAAAATGCTCAACATCACTAATCATCAGAGATATGCAAATTAAAACCACTCTAAGATATCACCTAACCCCAGTGAGAATGGCTTCTATCAAAGATTCCCAAAACAATAGATGCTGGCGTGGATGTGGAGAGAAAGGAACACTCATACACTGCTGGTGGGACTGCAAATCAGTACAACCTCTATGGAAAGGAGTACGGAGATAACTCAAAGAACTAAAAGTAGAACTACCATTTGATCCAGCAATCCCACTAACAGGTATTTACTCAAAGGAAAAAAACGTCATTTTTTTGAAAAGACACTTGTACTAGAATGTGTATTACAGCACAATTCACAATCACAAAGATGTGGAATCAACACAAGTGCCCATCGATTCATGAGTGGATTAATAAAATGTGGTATATACATACCATGGAATACTATTCAGCCATAAAAAATGAATTAGCACCTTTTGCAACAATCTGGCTAGAACTGAAGACCATCCTCCTAAGTGAAGTATCACAAGAATGGAAAAACAAATACCACATGTACTCACTATTAAATTGTAACTAACAATCAGCACTCATGTGCACAGATGAAAGTAAAACTCAACAGAAATCTTGCATGTGGGAGAGGCAAGGAGGGGTTGGATGGAATCATACCTAACGGGTACAGTGTACACTATCTGGGCGATGGGCACACTTACAACTGACGCAAGCAGTACAAAAGCAATCCATGTAACCAAAACATTTGTGTCCCCATAATATTCTGAAATTTAGGGAAAAAAAAGATTAGCAGGTGGGATTAGTCAAGCTGAACAGAATCTGAGCTTCTGGGGCTAGCTGCCTGGTATAGCTGCAGAAAGATTTGTGTTCCACCATGGTTATGGGTTCTAGTGCTCATAGAGTTATTAGTGTCAAAGTAAAAGTGGGGCAAAGTATCAGATGAGTCTCAGAAATCAAAAGTCAACAAAACAACAAAAGTTGGCAAAAGGACATGTAATAAATATCTATTGGATACTCACTATGGACCAGGAGATGAGTTGGGTGCTTCTCAAATATAAGAGTCTAGACCCTACCGACTGCCTTGATTCAAATCCTGGCTCTGCAAACTAATAGTTGTTTAATTTTGGGTAAGTGACTTAACCTGTCTGGCCCTCAGTTCCCTTATACGTAAAATGAGGTAATAACAAAACCTACTTTATGGCATTGTGATGTGAATAAAAAGTAAGTTAATATATATTGAAAGCAAAAAACAAAAAAAAAGAGAACATAATGGTAGAAGAATAAGAATGAAAGATTAAAAAGTTAAGAGAAGTCATTGAAATGAAGAAGAAAAAACATATAGATGAATGATCAATATTTACTCAGAGTGGAGGAAACACAGGAATATAAGAAACTGAAATTTCCAGGGAGAGATAGAAGTATTATTAACAAATTTTCTTAAAAATACGGTGCCCACTTAGGTCTGTTCGATTAGTTCAGAGAGTACAGATTAATAAAAATAACAATACTTAATATTTGTTGATTGTTTGTAGTTAGGCACTGTTATAAACTTTACATGTATCAACTAATTTAATGCTCATAAGAAGCCAAAGAAGGTACTGTTATAATCCCTTTTACAGATGAAAAAATGGGGGTAGAGAAGAGTTAAGTAATTGGTCCAACATTACACAGCTAGTTAGTGGCAGAGTTAGGTTTCAACTCAGAATGTCTGACTCCAGAATTTTTGTTATTAACCACAATGATATTAAGTCTTCTTGTGTGTAAATGCCATCCTCTCTCTAGATATTATATTTCTAGAAAGGAGACATAATATTTTTCTTTTTTAGGAAAGGATTTGTTTTCTACCTTAAATTGTTGGCTATTTTTGAAAAGCAGTTTAAGAAAGTTAAAAGGCCTAGGTTTCAGACTGAGACAGACCAAAGCTTTAAATCCTGACTCCACCACTTACTACCTTTCATATCTTTGGTAAACTATTTAATATTTCTTCACATCATTGTCTCACTTGTAAATATTATCTCTAATGTTTGATGTGAAAGCAATAAGATGAAAAATATGACTCAGTGCTTCACATAAGGCAGACACTCAAAAAATGGCAGTTATTATTATTGTTTCTGATATTAGTATTCTTGTTATGGCAAGTGTTACAGTGACCGGTCCTAGGGCAATAACCGAGTGGCACGCAGAGAGTTGAAGAGTCAATGTTTGATCTCTTAACGCCAGCAGGCCCAGAGGAGACAAGTCTCCAAATTCTGAGCACCTCTTCCAGGTTTTTGTCAGGTTTTATACTCTTTTGGGGGGATTTCTTTTAACAAATCACACACAAGTATAAATGATTAACTAATTAGCAAAAATATTTAAAAGTTATCCAATAAACAATAATTCTTACCTGCGGTATAATTATGATAGGCTTGTAACAAATAGTATAATCATACAGGCTTGTAGTTTTGCTCAACTGTTCTGCGGTTTTAGCTTGCAAGGCTGACAGGTGTCAGTGTCTACTTTGTGGTTTTAAGCAGAACTGGCATGGAAATTTCCCTAACATTCTCATTCTTACTGTTATTCTCAAGTGCTACTGACTGACTATTGTTAGTCAGTCTCCTACGTTTTTCCCACTAGAATGTTAACTCTGAAAGAGCATGGAATTTGAGGTGTCTCTAGCCCTAACGCAGTATCCGCTCGGTGAGTGCATGAACAGATGGCTGCAAGCACATTCCTCTCTGCCTCTACTTAATGTAACATTAGTCCTGTGAAATGTCCTTTTGCTGAATTCAGTACACCTCTCTATTCTTTGGAGATTTGTGGATGCAGATTTAGCTTTCTGGTGTGTCACCACCATCTCTTTCAAGATTGTGAGTTATTTTTCCAAACATGCTTTCTCTGATTTTAGCCAATCAAGAGCAGAAAGGTTTTCCTTTGGATGCCGCCAGAATTTGCTTGTGGGTTGACCGGGACAAAATTAACAGATGTAAAGGTGGAGAAACAGAGGTCTGTTTCATATCCATGGGTATAACAGGCTGTGAAGGGTTTCTTCCTGCTTTCTATCCTTTCTTTCTGTTGCCAACAATGGGAAGTTTCTCGGAGCAGGAGGTCAGCATGTCATTAATTCAAATCCTTGGGTGAACTTTAATAAAAGGAGGCAAAACAAAAGCATAAGGAGGCTGGGAAACTGATCATATTGGCTTTTAATACAGAAAGGTCAATGAAGAAAATTCTCTTTGTCAGGTAGAAACAATTGGAAAGAAAGGTACAAAAAAAATTATCAAAGATGCAAGCATTAAGATATCTATTTTGGTTTAGTTTAATCTTTTCTAGTTGGACTTCTATCCCATATACTCAATCTTAATGTGTGTTAGTAGAATAAACTATTATCTGAATAATTTGTAAATATTCTTAATTCTAAAAAAGTTAAGAATACCACTAACATTGACAAAAAATTAACTTAGCACTTTCAAAGCAATAAACTTTATACTTATGTACTTATTTAAAATGACTTTAGAATAGGCTTAAACTTAAAAATAAGGGGAAATTTAGAGAACTAAAAAATGACTAACTTCAAATGCTATAAAAATTTTTGTTCTATGATATTTTTTAAAGTATGCAAGTGCTCAAGCAATGATTTCACAGTAATGAAAATTCCATTTATGTAACACTTGTATCTAGACTCTATATTTACAATCTACTCCCCATATACTCCTAAAATACATTGCATAATAAAATGGAATCTCCAGACAGAACTTATTTTTGCTGCTTGATGTATATGACACTGTCTCCTCTTTGCACTCACTGGTAATTATATAGTATTCCTTCAAAATATGTCTGCATTTGGGTTTCTATCTTTATGTTTCCCTTTAAGCTGTTTGTAAATGAAGTCACTCAATAGCATGGTGCTTTATTATTTTTTTTCCTTGTGTTACAGTCAGCATAAAAACTATACGATCTGGTGAACAGGAAAACCATGCAATGAATGGACTGAATCGACTCCTGAAAAATAGGAGTTTGCATACCTTATAAAATCAGAACCTTCATTTACATAATTGCTCTGAGCAGAGTAATTTACTCATGAGAATGAAGTCTAAGAAAATCTAAATGCTTTTCCCAATTTGTCTAAATTTCTCTTTTATTTGTGGCCCATGAATAAGCTCATTGGAGATTCAATGATTTGATGCCCTCTATGTTAAGGGCACTGCGCTGGGTGGCCATGGACTCCTAGGCAGATATTCTTCTGTCAGGGCTTCTCTTTTAGGGAAGCCTAGGTTGCACTTGCCATGAAATGAGCTCATGATAGGGCCTTGTAGGCAAGAGTAATATTAATAACTTTGGATTTTATTCTGAGTAATTATATCAATTTAGATAAGGCCATTTATTCTCATCCACTTACTCAACACATATTTTATGTGGGCCCTCAATTTTCCTGTCACTGTTTTAGGTTCTGGGGATAGAATAGAGAGTACTAAAGATAACAGAATCTGCTTTTTCTCAGTTACATAAGGTAACTCATAAATTGTATATGATAATTTAATGAACATTTGCTGCTGCTGCTGCTACGTTCTATTAAGTAGAAGAGGGTTATCAGTACTGGAAGGCATCTTACTTTGTGCTCTACTGATGTTTCACTAGGGTTGCCTTATAGTCGCTGAGTCACTTCTACCTCTATAAAATGTGTTAAACTACGGCTCACTTAGGGTGTGGTAAGGAGGAACCGGATCAAGGCACGGGATTCTAGAGCCTGGCACAAATACTCAAGAAATGTTAATTTTAAAACAAGCACCACATATACTCACCATCAAATTGGTATCAACTGATCAACACATAAGTGCATATATAAGAATAACATCTATTGGATGTCGGGCAGGGGGGAGGGGGGAGGAGGGAGGAGGGGACGGGTATTTGCATACACAGAGAGTGCGATGCGCACCATCCACGGGATGGGCACACTTGAAACTCGGACTTGGGCGGGAGTGGGGAGACAAGGGCAACATACGTAACCTAAACCTCTGAACCCCCATAATATGCTGAAATTAAAAAAAAAACTAAACAAAAAAGAAATGTTAGTTTTCATCCTACCAAATTCTATTCTCTAGAAAACACATAAAATACTTGGGTTAAAATTCAATGAAAATGTTCTACAATCATAGAGCATTATGAACTTTTAGAACATCACAATAAATATTTTGGTTGTTAACCAAACATGGTTAATGTAAAAGATAATGCTAAAGGATTGATGAAAGTCTGTACTTTATTTGCATTTCTTTAGGTTTTATTTAATGTCGTTTTTGTGTTCTAGAATCTCATCAAGATGCACTACATTTGGTTTTTTTGTTTGTTTTTATTTTGTTCTTTTTTTTGAGACACAGTCTTGCTCAGTCACTCCAGCTAGAGAGCAGTGGCATCATCATTTGCTCACTGCAACTTCAAGCTCCTGGGCTCAAGAAATCCTCCTGCCTCAGCCTCTCAGAGTGGCCAGCACTACAGGCACAGACCATCGTGCCCAGCTAATTTTTCTATTTGTTGTAGAGATGGGGGTCTCGCTCTTACTCAGGCTGGTCTGGAACTCCTGACTTCAAGCGATCTTCCCGCCTTGACCTCTCAGAGTGTTAGGATTACAGGCAATGAGCCACTGCACCTGGCCTAGATACCACGTTACATTTAGTTTTTATGTCTTCTTAGGCTCCTGTTGGCCATGACAGTTTCTCAGACTGCCCTGATTTTTGATGACTGTGACAGCTTTGGGAGGTCAGATACTTTGTAGACTGTGCCTGAATTGGGAATTGTCTGATGTTTTTCTCACATGCAGGGCTTGTGGGGAGGAAGGCCACAGAAGTTAAGTGCCATTCTCCTTGTATCAGATCACATTAACATACTATCAACACAGCATCACTGATGATGTTACCCTCGATTATCTGACTGAGACAGGGTTTGCCAAGTTTCTTCACTGCAAACTTCTTTTTTCTCTTTTTCCATGTTATACTGTTTGGAAGAAAGTCCCTATGCATAGCCTGCACTTAAGAGGTAGGAGTATCTCCTTGAGGTGGGAGTATCTACATAAAATATCTGAAACTCTTCTGCAGGGGAGATTTGTCTATTCTCTTTCATTTGTTTATGTTTGTTATATCAGTATGAATTCATAGATATTTATTTTACACTTTGGGTTATATTCCAACATTATTTTATTTGCTTTGTTGCCCAAGCTGTTCCAGCTTTGGCCATTTGGCAGTCCTTCAGGTGGTTTACGTGCTGCTTAGACATGCCCCCATTGTTGTTTTTTTGATGGTTTGTTTTTGTTGTGGTCATTTTACTTTCTGCACTACAACATGCTACAGGTTCATCTTGTCCTCAGTCTTAGAATCAGTCATTTCTCCAAAAAGCCCTGGTTCCTGTTATTGGAGAATGATATTAGAAACTAAGGTCTAGGGATAAGGTATGCTCATTGCTACTAGGGGTCATTGCTTCTATGGCCTCTTAGTGAAAACAATGTATGTGTGTATACTAACCCACGTATAAGCCCATACATAAATATATATATATTTGAATCTATATTATTAAATTTAGTTTAAACATGCTATTCATTTGAGCATCAAAGTCTGTTAATGGGAGCATAAGCTGCATATTGCTAGACACAAGAATTTCATATCATAATTTAATCAACCTTTGCTGCTGCTACATTCTAAAAGAGGATTATCAGTAACGGAAGGCATCTTACTTTGTGCTATAAAAGCGAGGTCTTTACATCCAATCATGCCATAATGCTACGGTCTTGAGTTTGTAGGTTGATCTATCTTGGTGCACCTATTTGCCGTGAGCACTGTGCAAGAGTTGTTGGGTTTAGCAAAGTTGAGTCGTTTCCTAGAAGCAGAATCAGAGACAGAGATCCAGGTGCACATGGTTTACTAAGGGTGTCCGTGGAGAAAACTCTGAACGGAGAGAGTTAAGCACAGACTATACCTTAGAATGATCTCCCTGTGATAAGAGGTGTAACCTTTTGTGTTTATTCCATATTAGTCATCAGTTATTGGCTGTGGGCAACTTCCTCAGGAACAGGTTTCTTACAACATGTTTCCCACCAGCTGAGGGCAATTTTCTGGAAATGCAGAGCAACTGTGAGCTCCCGAAAGCTAACCCGGCAAACACAGGAAGGGGAGCTGGTCAGGGCGCCGCGGTTCCCTCATAAGACGTGAGGATTAGAAAGACTAAAAAAGGATTACCTTAGCTTCAGAGTTACAGAAGTTTATTAACGGTTAAAACGATACTGAACACAGATCAGCCAGACTGAAGATTTCTGCCACCAGCAGAGAGGATTCTTGTGCGGCAGTCACGTCGCAGAACAATGTAAAATCATTAGAGGTGGAAGAAATTTCCAAATGATCGAAATTGACAGATCGGGACCAGCTCCCAATCATGAACCTCTAAATAATATTTGAAATCAGGGCCAAAAGAAATAGAAATTTTAAATAATATAAAGAACAATAATCCATTCATGAAAAAAATGTTCACGGATTACATATTTTGTGCCAGGCACTATTCTGGATACATCAGTGAAGGAAACAGACAGTGTCTTCTCTCATGACGCTGACATTCTAGTGAGAGGAGACCAAACAAACCACTGAGACACGGTGCGTAGTGACAAGTGCTGGACAAGAAATAAAGCACTGCACGAGGACAGAGAGGAACGGTGGAGGAAAGGATGCTTTTGATTGCATAAGAGAATAATTAGTTTTAAAAGGTAAAGGAAACCAGGTATTCAAAGGTTAGAAGAAAGTGCATTCTAGGTAACAAGCACAGCCTGTGTAAAGGCACTAAGATGGGAATGTGCTTTTTGTGTGCAAGGAACAGCAAAGAGGGCAGAGTAAATGGAGGTACCCAAGAGTGCATGTGCTAAGAGTAATGAAATCTGGGTAGAAAAGCACAGATCTTTCACAAAAAAATTTGCCAACTCCTGATATAGGCAATGATAAGGATTTTAGATTTTATACTGAGGGGATGGAAAGCCACTGGGGATTTTATAACACAGAACTTATGTGATCTGACTTATTTTTTAAAAATCTAATAAGTTAATGGAATCAATGATTTATAGGTGAGACTTCTTTTCCACAGACAGCCTTGTATCATTTAGTATCTTTAATTTTGCAAATGACAGATAATCTAGCCCGCAGTGGTTTACACTGGAATTTCGTAGCTTCAGCACTATTGATACTTTGTGTCAGGTAGTTCTTTGTCACGTGGGGCTGTCGTGTGCATTGCAGGAAGTTAGCAGCATCCTTGACCTCTCCCTGCTGGATGCCAGTAACACTCTCCCGCCCTACCCTCTCAGTTGTGACAATGAAAAGTGTCCCCAACCATTTTCAAATATCCATCAGGGGACAAAATCACCTGCAGTTAGGAACTACTGGATTAAACAAAAATTAATCTATTGCTTCAAATTATTTAAAAGGTGACTTGATACAGGGCTCAAATGCTATTGTTCGAGGCATCTCTTTGAGCTTCTTCCTCGGTAGTGGCTCCACTGTCAGACTTTCAGATGCTCTAGGCTTACATTATCACAGTGACCAATTCGAAGAAGACTTCTCTTTCCCAGAAATCCCACAGAGGGCTTATCACATTTCATTGGCTCTGGTTGGTTACTTGTCCATCCTAAGACCATATCTTATCGGTTTACGGCAATCGGGGTACTCTTGGAGCTGGGACCAGTTGACTAAGCATGGGGAAAGGTTGAATTCTACAGTCCAAAGGAAACTCAGAGCAAAAGAATCAGGAAAAGGAAGTAATGGATTCTAACAAAGCAACCGAAAACTCTTCACTGTTTACCTGAAATGGAGATCTATTGGGACAACACTTAAAAGTACCTCTGCATGGTGATGCTAGTAAATAATACTGTATTATATATTTGTAATTTGCTAAGAAGATAGATCTTAAATTAAACTTTCTCAGCACATACACATACACACGCATACACGATGGTAACTATGTAGAGGTAATGGATATGTTAATTAACTTTATCATTTCACAATGTATATGTATATCAAAGCATCAAGTTGCACAAGTATCAACAATTTTTATATATCAATATTATCTCAATAAAGTTGTTTTTAAAAGAGAGATTTTCTAGGGAAATGTTAGGGATGGTGGTAGAGAGGAAGTTACTATGCTCTGTTTACTAGACTGCTTGTAAATGAAGCTCATTATCCATCAGTACTCAAAGATCTTGTGCGGTACCTACAGTTCAAATCAATAAAGGTTCACAAAAGGAGCAAGAGCAAAAAAAGTGCGTCTGCGTAGCTAATAGAGTGCTGAGAAATATGAATGCATAAATACATGTGGTTAACCATATACCTTATTGTTCATATCAGAACATTTTTTCATGTGAAAGTGCTATAGTGCTGGTTTGTTTGCTCCCTCCAAATCTCATGCTAAAACTTTATCCGCTCATAGGTAGGGCCTAGCAGGAGGTATTTGGGTCATGGACAAAGATCCCCCAGATGGCTTTGTACTGTCCTTGCAGGAAGGGGCGGGCTCTTGCTCTGCTAGTTCCCGCAAGAGCTGGTTGCTGGAAAGGGCCCGGCACCTCCCCCGCTTCCCACCACGTGGCCGCCCGGCTGCGTCGCCTCCTGTCGAGAGTGGAAGCAGCCACAGGCCCCACTGGCCGCAGATGCTGGCGTCGTGCTTCTTGTACGGCGTGCAGAACTGTAAGCCAGACAAACTGCTTTGATTTATAAATTACCCAGCCTCGAGTATTCCTTTTTAGCAATACAAAAATGAACTAAGGTTATTCTAATATTAATAATTGCACCAGGAAAACTTGCAAACCAAGAATATGATCACCTTACTTATCATTCATCTTGTTTAGCATCTGGTGCTCCAGAGTCGTTCCTCCTAATTCCATGTTACCTATTTCTATGCATTCTTATAAATATTCTTATAAATAGAGTCCTATAAAATTGAAGGTTATCAAAATATGAATATAAAATTTATTTAAAGAAACCATAATAAAATATAATTATTTTGCTATGCTTTAAAAAAATAATAAGAAAATAGCTATGGAAATCCAATCCATTTATTTATAAAATTTTAATGTCTAGTTGTGAGGTCACAGAGTCTGTGGGGTCTTTTAGGAACTAAAAAGGCTGAGGAAGGACTCAGGGTTGGGAACTACAGAGAACACTAACAATGTTTCTAGGGTCCAAGTATTCACAGGGCACGCCGGGAGACACTAGGGAGGCGACCCTTCAGAAAGCAGAAAAGATAACTTTAAAATTCAAGCAAACAATCCTGGATTTGTCCCCAGCTTGCCAACCAAAATATATTTCATTGTTATGTGTTGCTTTTTGCTGGAATCAATCGAAACAGGTTTTTGTTGTAAAATATTTCCTGTGAATCAGAGCCCTTCCAATCTTTCAGCACCAAATAGCTCGGTTGGCCTAGGACTTCTGTTTTCCATTTGTCTTAGGCCTGAGAAATTGTGCAAGTTCTTGAGACCTTGGTAAGAAGGACAGAGAAAAACTGTCCATGCGGTGATGGAGATTGGGAATCCTTGCTGCAATTAAAAGACAGTTAACTCTTTTGAAATGTGCGTTAAAATCTCTTTCACATAATATTCTACTGTTTATCTCTCTCTACCACATCAACTTTCCTTGTTCTTAATATATACCTAAAGAACTGATGAAAATAGATCTTAAATATATGTTAGAATTTAAGAGTTAATTAAATATGGAAAAATAACCAACATAAATAATAGCTACATTCAACTTTGTATTAATATAGGTAAGAGATTCCTGCACTTTTTACATGTATCGAATGGAACCAAAAGTTTAGATGGAATTCCTAAAACTTCTCAAGTTCTACCTTCAGTGGTGAAATAGGAAGTCAGTTAAAATGAACACCACATAAATAATTCTAAGTACATGTTGAGACAGGCACCTACCAGCACTCTGGAGAGGTAGGTGTAATTTTGAAATATAAACTCTGAACATGATACCTGCACTATATTACAGTAATCAGAGGAAGGAAAATCTAAACATAACACATACACACACTAAGGATTCTAATGGTTGGTGTTCTTGGGGAAAGGAGAAGAGAGATTTTAGTTGTAAGAAAGTAAATGAAAGTAAAATGCCACAACACCAGAAGCCATATGGAAAATAAAATATGAAATAAATATGAGGACTATAAGAAAACTTCAAGATAAGGGTTAAATAAAGTTCAAGAAAATTTCAGGGAATTTCATTAGATACTTCTGAGTAATCAGATCTAAGTTGTTCAAATACACCTTTTACTCTAGGGATGTGGACTTAAGTGGAAGCTGAATACTTTAAAAAAAAGCTGTTGGATGCTGTTTAGATGACATATACTCTGCTATATTTAATTCATCTGGAAGCTAAAGAGCTGATTTATAAATTCTGAAGAGATTAAAAAACTTTAATCTCGTTTCCCAACATTATAATCTCAAGCACTATTCAATATGATTTTTAAACTGTACATTCTATATGATTTCAGGCAAGCTAGAAAAATAGATGGACAGATATAGATGATAGATATTATTTTACTGGCTGATACTTTTTTAAAATTTGTTCAATGGGTGGCCCATTAAATTGAGAGAGAAGGTTCTAGTGAAAATTATAAGGTGTACAATTTTATGGGTGAGGTATTTTTGTAATACTTTTTATAAGAATAATATAAAATGGTCATTATGGTACGATCAGGAAAATCTTATTTGCTAGATTTATATAGTTTCTTTCCTCACATTAGAGAAACAAATAAAAATTTGTTCTTATAGGAAAATCTGATAGTCTATAAACTGAAAGGAATTAAAATCATTTTCTTCAATTTAAAGAGTTTGCAGAACCCTAAAGATAGATAAAAGACTATCAAAATCCACACAAGTAAGCCCTGCGATAAACAGTCCAGCCAGGAGTGTGAGGAGATAGGTTCCAGACCTATTTCTGCTATAAGACCTTCAGCCAACCGCTTTGTTTTTGCAGTTATCTATCTACTTATCTGTAAATTGATTAGATGCTCTCTGGATGTTTTCTAGTTCGAAAATTAAGCCATCTCATTCAAAGCATTATGCTCAGTTAGAACTGAAATTTTCTCTGGAGTATGGGAAAGTCTAAAAAGGTCATAAACTAGGACAAGTCTCATTTTACATTAATAACTATACAAGCAGATAGCTTCAAAAAGGAGCAAAATACAAATTCATGCTACAATATGTATAAATCTTGAAAATATCATGTTAAGTCAAAGAAAAGAAGATCACGTATTTTATGATTCCATTTATATTAAATGCCCTATATCAGCGAATCTACATGTACATAAATTATATTACTGGCTGCCTTAAACTAGTAGGATGGAGAAGGAGGGGCAGGTCTGCTAATGGGTATGAGATTTCTTTTGGAGATAATGAACATGTCCTGAAATTAGATTGTGATGATTCCCGCAACTCTGCAAATATACCAAGAATTATTGAGTTGACCACTTCACATGGATGATTTGTATGGTATGTGAAATATATCTCAATGAAGCTAAAAAAAAAAAAAAAAGAAGATAGCTTCAGGCTTGTGCAAAACAGGCCTAAAGCAAGTTCAACAGAATATAAGTGTCATGAATATAGGGATTTACTTCTCTTTTGTTTACTGCTGAACTCTCAGCACCTAAAATCTATGCCTTACCACAAGTTATCAACTTAACAGATGTTTGTTGATTGAAGTCATGTGTTAAATTACAAATAGAAAAGCAGATAGCTTCAAGCTTAAAATCATTTCAGATCGTTATATTTTAACTAATCCTTTTCTTCTCCATCTGTCAGCAGCTCAAGAGAAATTATCTTTCTTCCCCGTCTTGTTATACCAGGGCTATTAGTTTCCTGTGGGCAGCAATCCAAATCTATAGTTGTTATTGTCAGCGAAGGCAAGAAATGTGCTGGCTGAAGCAAGGCAGGCCCTAAGGCAGCAGAAGCAATGCTGTGCTGGTCGGCTTCTGAGGGTGTGCACAGCCCCTGTTATGGGAAGCCCAACTGGAGAATTGTCTTAAAGGATTATACTAAGTCTGGAGAGCAAGACATGCATGTCTGTTTCTGTCTTTAATTCTGTCTTTTGTTTTATTTTCTCAGGTGTGAAAAAATGTGCTTGTCTCCTGTATGAGGCTGGAGCCTCTGGTCCCAGTATAAGGGCTTTCTCTCAGTGGTTTGCCAGTAATATAGGTCTGAGAAGGTGCATCCTGTTGCAAAAGACTGTTCAATTGTATGTCTCGTAAGACATTCTTTCATCAAGAAATTCTATTTCTATTATTGCGGATGCTAATTTGATAGCAAGTGTTGATTACTTTGAACATGGAGTCTTTATATAGGTGTTTATTGTTGTGGTGAGTGTTTTGTTTTATCACTTGCTTCTCTTTTGATTTGTTTTATTTTTGCTTTTCTCTTATGTTTACTTTTACAGACTGGGCTGCCTGGACTTTCCAGACACAGGCCCCTGCCAGGCTCAGAGGTGGGTCCTCATTCTCTTCTTGCCTCTGAAGGCTTCCCGATTCCAGTAAAGTAGATTCTTTGCTAATTTCTAATTTCTATTTTCCTTATATATAATTATTGTGGATATCCAAAATTGATGAAGACACATAGCTGACTAATAGTTTTTATCAGTAATCAAGATCTGGGTTTGTTTGGCAATTAGGTACAGATTATTTATGTACCTACCTTGATATTTTATAAAATTTAGAAAATAGGCTTAGTAAACACAAAGCCAAGTTTATAAAATAACAATGATAAATTGACCGATTAACACTTCAAAAACCCAGAATTGTATGTATACAGCTAACACTATGGAGCGCCATGGAATAATTGGGGTTTAAAGTTATTAAAGTAACTAAGTAGATACGTATTGGAAATGGCTTTAGAAAACGAAGGTGGAATTACAGTTTGACAAATATGATTTCGTAATATAAGAATATATTAATGTTTAATTAAATAAAATATTAATTTTGCTTCTATAAATAACATTACTAAAATTATATGTGAATAAAAGAATACCTAAGATAGTTTAGAGAAAAATAAAATATATAATACCTAATATATTAATTAATGATTAAAATAGTCCCATGTATTGTATAGTACATATGAATTTTTCCTTTAGGCTGGTTTATTCAAACTGATTCTGGTTGATTAAATTACCTATTTTATGGTACCGCTTAAACTATCTCAAGGCATTGAGTGCTTTAGAATATTATTTTATTCAATTTAGTATTTTACCCTAAATAATATACTCTTTTAAAAAGGAACACATTTATTTAATTTGTGTAAAATAAAATGAAACACTTTTCCAACAATAGATATTTTTTTTTTTTCATAAACCCAAGTGAGTAAGAAATCTGTTAGTGAGATTTACTATTCTAACTGTAGAGTATAATTTCAGTGGATAGCTTGATGACATCAGAAACTTATAAAGAAACTCCCGGGTGTTTCTTCTGTGACTACTTTTTATGAATCTTTTTTCTTAAAAGTCTAGTTGACAGCATTTCATGTGTATATGCATCATATCCTGGGTTCTAGTGCCCCAACAGCAATTTTGTGGCAAAGTTTACCCTGTCATCAGAGTATTGAGTCATCAATGACTAGATCTCATGTTTCTGGTTAACTACATCACAGTGATCACATTGATTGAAAATTTAAAACATAATCCTGCTTATTTAAGTATTATGGTAGGGGTCGAATGTGCAATGTTCAGGAAGTAAAAAATAAGTATGTTCAGGCAATGACTAATTCAGTGGACTGAAAAGTAAATACTAGATTTACAATATCAAAAGTGGAGAAATGTTTTAAGTAGCTCATGTTTTAAGATTCCTTTAAACATGAAAATTTAAATGCTTAAGTTTAGAATCTAATCTTCATTGCATGAATATGGGACAAAGTGAAACATTTATCAGTTTTAGGTTAAGAGAAAGAAACCTGGGTTTGAATTCTGACCCTGCTATCTATTGGCTTAGTTTCCTCACTGTAAGATAAAAATCTAAGTATCTACATAATTTTATTGTGAGAACTCTACTAAATAGTATATGTAAAGTGTTTGACATGTTCTAGACACACAATGAGAAGTATTATTATTAATATTTTGATGTTCACAGTAGTTATTTGACATGAGCAGATCTATAAACCACTGTTATTAAGATTAAAAGCAATTCCTGTAGGTAGTTAATAATTAATAATAATTAATTAATTATATAATAATAACTAAATAATTGATATTTTCCTCTATCCTAAATGTCTCAATACATCCTTATGTACTAATATTTTAAAATAAGCAAACTAATGAATAAATGAAACCATCTCCAACTGACATTTCCTTTATATTTATTTTATTTAAAAATATTAAGGGGATGGCCAGGTGTCGTGGCTCACGCCTGTAATCCTAACACTCTGGGAGGCCGAGGCGGGTGGATCATTTGAGCTCAGGAGTTCGAGACCAGCCTGAGCAAGAGC
>CAUYSK010073885.1:0-18178 GCA_963575035.1 Avahi laniger | reverse complement strand
TCTTTAATGTTGATATTGCAGTATCACCAAGCAAGCAAATCATCTTATCTTTAGCAGAAACAAGATTTTAAAAATCATTAAAAAATCAGTTTTCTTCCTTCAGCATTCTCTTGGTCTTCTTTGACATGATGGGCTGTTTGTATAAGCAGACAGAATTAAAAAATACTGTCAAGCTGTGCAACTATTCACAAATTCCACTTCAAACAGAAACACTGTGCACCGTTGTCAAAAGCTGATCACAGACTGGTGTATTAGACCTCCATAAATTCTCGCCAATCAGCCTCTTTTGGTAATGGCACCAGTCAGGCAGAGGAAGTTAGAACTAAATGAGGAGTGTAGCAGCCATCAATTTAGCTCTTATGGCTTACTAATGTTCTAACTGTGACTGTCAATCTTGGGAGGACTATTTAGTTCGATCTTATTCTTTGGTATTTTAAATATGTTAAATATTTTAAATATGTTTGGTATTTTAAAAATAATATGAAAGACAAACAAAAATGTATTAATAAAAAGATTTGTTCTGTAAAATTTGGATTCAGTCAAATGGCCCCACTTAAGGACCTAGTAGGCCACATATGGCTTAAGGCCACAGGTTCCCCAATCCTGTATATTGAATAAACAAGGCTAAAATGCAATCTAATGCTGAGTGCTCCACTATAAATGCTCGTTGATGAAGTTAATATCTCACATTGGTTATTTTGTGAATATCCAATCCCCAAATCCTCTCTCTCAAAATCTGAAGCAACTGCTGGTAAGAATGTAAATTGCATATATCTTTGGAAGGCAATCTTACAATATCTTAAAAAAATACAGGCCGGGCACAGTGGCTCACACCTGTAATCCTAGCACTCTGGGAGGCCGAGGCGGGCAGATTGTTTGAGCTCAGGAGTTCGAAACCAGCCTGAGCAAGAGCGAGATCCCATCTCTACTAAAAACAGAAAGAAATTAATTGGACAACTAAAAATATATATAAAAAAAATTAGCCGGGCATGGTGGTGCATGCCTGTAGTCCCAGCTACTCAGGAGGCTGAGGCAGGAGGATTGCTTGAGCCCAGGAGTTTGAGGTTGCTGTGAGCTAGGCTAACACCACGGCACTCACTCTAGCCCGGGCAAAAAGAGTGAGACTCTGTCTCAAAAAAAAAAAAAAAAAATTACAAAAGTACGCAACCTTTAGAATTTTTTCTTTATTTCTTAGTAGAGAAGGGGTCTCACTATGCTGCTCAGGCTGGTCTCAAACTCCTAGCCTCAAGCAATCCTCCCACCTCTGCCTCTCAAAGTGCTAGGATTACAAGCATGAGCCACTGCACCTGGCACAGAAATTTATCTTTATTCCAGGCTGAAGTACAGTAGCATCATCACAGCTCACTACAACTTCAAATTCCTAGGCTCAAGCAATCTTCTTGCCTCAGCCTCCCAAGTAGCTGGGGCTACAGGCCTACACTACCACGCCCAGCTAATTTTTCTGTTTTGTAAAGACAGGGTCTTCCTCTTGCTCAGGTTGGTCTTGAACTCCTGGCCTCAAGTGATCCTCCTACCTCAGACTCCCAAAGTGCTAGGATTACAGGCATGAGCCACCATGCCCAGCCAGAAATTTATTTGAATAGATATTATCCCAAATATGCAAAGTCATTTATATATAAGGTTAATAATGCAGCACTGTTTGTAATTGCAAACAACTGGGGAAGAAAATCAAAATACCCTTTAATAAAAAAGTGATGAACAGTACATACATATTCCATAACATTCTGCAGGAATAAAATAAAGATTTTTTTTTTTTTTTTGAGACAGAGTTTCACTCTGTTGCCCAGGCTAGAGTGTTGTGGCATCAGCCTAGCTCATAGCAACCTCAAACTCCTGGGCTCAAGCGATCCTCCTGCCTCAGCCTCCCGAGTAGCTGGGACTACAGGCATGCGCCACTATGCCCAGCTAATTTTTATATATATATATATATTTTTTTTTTAGTTGTCCAGCTAATTTCTTTCTATTTTTAGTAGAGACAGGGTATTGCTCTTGCTCAGAGCTGGTCTCGAACTCCTGACCTCAAACGATCTGCCCGCCTCAGCCTCCCGGAGTGCTAGGATTACAGGCGTGGGCCACCGCGCCTAGCCAAGAAATTCTTGATGTACTTAAAAGTTATATTGTTAAGTGCAAAAAGCAAGATGCAGAACCAGTTTTGTTTGGGGGGAAGAATATATACATGTTTGCATATATATGTTTTTATGCTTATAAATGCATAAGATACACAAAAACTGGTAGTATTAGTTGCCTCTGGAAGAGGTATAGAAATTGCTTTGGAGGTATAGGAGCAGAAAGGAAACTTTATTCTATATTTTTTAAAACTAGAATTATGAACCATTTAAATGTAATACCCATTCAAAAAGCAAATCCAAAAATGTATAAGAATTCTCATTTCACATAAGGAATAACTTCTCATGTCTTTTTTTCTCTAGCCTCAAAAAATATCTATCCCATGTGCTTACTTTGGCAGCACATACCCTAAAAAAAAAATTCATCTCTAATTTTTAACTGTAAGTTCAGTGCTACCTAACCAAGGTATCTATAAAATATATGAGTCAAAGATACCTACTATGCTCAGACAGGAACAACATTACTGAAAAAGCAACAACAACAACAAAAAAACACCATACCCACTATGAAGCCTTTGAATTGATTGGTAAGTAGTGAGTGGTATACCAGTGATTTGGGGTAGAGGTACGATCTTCACCTTTTATTTTCAGAACGCTGTCACTATTTTAAAAAGAAAAAAAAAAGAGCTAGGCGTGGTAGCACACATCTGTAGTCCCCACTTGGCATGCTGAGGAGGGAAGATCGTTTGAGACCAGGAGTTCAAGCACAGCCTAAGCAACATAGCAGACCCCCATCTCTTCAAACAAACAAACAAAATATACCTTATTTCCTAGGCTTGTCCAAACTCCAAAAAGCAATGACCAGTGACCAGCCCATTAAGCAAATAAATACCTCTTGCAACCAGACTATGGTCTCTAAACACAATTTTCCCAGAAAAGGAACCAGGATTTGGGGGGTAATGGTTGATTCATATTTGGGAACGGATATGTAAAAGATCATCTTGGAACATCATGTCAGACCAGAAAGCAAGGAAGTTATCAAAGACTAACTTGAAGAGGTTTCGGTTGCCAAAGATGAGACAATGAGACATTAATAATGATAAGATTGGAACCTGCTGAAACATATTAAATATGCTCAATTGAAGAATTCATAATGACAATTTTTTTAAAAAACATTGGAGGATGTTAGTGAACAAATTCATCATTTTGAAAATGGTAACAGTTGTTAATTAAAAGAAACATTTGAGCATTTGTCTTGTCTTTCTTGTACAAATGTACCTCAGAGTAACCAAATAGGCAATGATGGGAAGTATCTCTTTATAGAAGTATTGAAGGTAAAAAAAAAAATTAACAAATGATAGAATTTGAATATCACCATTTTGTAATCTCTAATGAAGTTCAATGAAGTCAGGGATCTAGATAATGATCATGAATGGCTGCTGACATCACGAAAAGGAGACTAACAGACATCACATGTCTCCTGATGGAAGTACACAACACCACATAAAATATTCTAGCCAAAAACATTGAATCAGAACCAGATCAAGTCTCTAGATATAACTGCCAATTTGAAGGAAATATGGGGGACAGAGAAACATGTTAAATGACATCATAATGATGTCAATCAGAAAATCCAGCCAACTCTGGAAAACTCTACTGAAGAAAGAATTACCATTTGATCCAGCAATCTCATTACTGGGCATCTACCCAAAAGATCAAATGACACTCTATAAAAAAGACACCTGCACCTGAATGTTTATAGCAGTACAACTCACAATTGCAAAGATGTGGAAACAACCCAAGTGCCCATCATTACATGAGTGGATTAATAAAATGTGGTATATGTATACCATGGAGTACTATTCAGCTATAAGAAACAATGGTGATATAGCACCTCTCGTATTCTCCTGGATAGAGCTGGAACCCATTCTACTAAGTGAAGTATCCCAAGAATGGAAAAATAAGCACCACATGTACTCACCATCAAATTAGTTTTAACTGATCAACACCTAAGTGCACATGTAGGAATAACATTCATCAGGCATCGGGCAGATGGGAGGGGGGAGGAGAGGTTGGGTATATACATACATAATGAGTATGATGTGCACCATCTGGGGGATGGACACGCTTGAAGCTCTGACTCGGGGGGACGGAGTAGGAAAGGGCAATATATGTAACCTAAACATTTGTACCCTCATTGTATGTTGAAATAAAATAAAATAAAATAAAATGTAATATATATATACAGTGGAATAATATTCCGCCTTAAAAAAAGAAGGAAATCCTGTAATATTTGACAACATAGATGAACTTTGAAGACATTATGCTAAGTGAAAATATGTCAGTCGCAGAAAGATAAATACTCCGTGACTCTAGTTACATGAAGTATCTAAAAAAGTGGAACTCACAGAAATCAAGAATAGAATGGTGGTTGTGGGGGTTTGGGGGCAATAAGAAATGGAGATATGCTAATCAATGTGTATAAAGGTTTGGTTATGCAAAATGAGTAAGTTCTAGAAATCTGATGTATAACATTATGCCTAGAGATAACAATATAGTATTGTTAAAAACTTAAAAATATTTTAAGAAGGTAAATTTCAAGGGTTCCTACAAAAATAAAAAAAAATATAAAAGGGTTTGGCAGCATGGCCCAGACTTCCTGAGCTTGCATCATGGCTGCCAGATGTAGAAACTATGTGAACTTAAGCAAGACAGCTTGATATCTTTAAACCTTCTGTTCCCACATCTGGAAAACAGAATTTCTCTTATGGGATTTTAGTGAAGATTAAATAGATTAAATAATATAATATATACTCTACTGAACATTCCTTTCTTCTTGCTCTACCAGAAATCTGATCCTTTCCAAAAGAGATGCTACTTTTCTTTCACTCTCTCACTGGTGGTGACTGTTTTATCATATTCTTATATCACTAGGACCTGAGATGGGGTAGATATTCTTGCTCCTTACTCCTGCTTCCCTATTACCACTGCCATCCTGCTTGAAAACAAACAAAAAAACAGAAACAGAAAAAATAAAAATAAAAAAAAAAAACATGTTGCATCTTACACTTTCAAACTACTTGCATTTTTTCTTTCTCCATTCTTTCTTGAGCCCATCCCAACTTGCATCCTCAACATTCCATCACAACTGCTCCTGCCAAAGTCACAAATGAGTGGCAGATTACTATTTCAATATTCAGTTTTCACAGGTCACCTTGCTGATCAGATTAAACTCAACTGTTCACTTTCTTCTTGAGATGCCTTCTACATTTGGCTTCTAGTAAACCACTCTACATGTTTCCCTCTCATTAACTGTCTCTCTATATTAGTATTTTTGCTGATTCTTCCTCATTTTCCTGGACTCTTAAGATCAGTGTTTTTATGGCTCATATGTACCTGCCACTTAAAAATATTTGTATAAAATTATGTAAGTTTATGTAATTAAAATGTAATAGTACATATATTATATGTAATTATATATAAATATACAATGTGAGTAGAAGACAGTATGTAGCATCTATGTGGAGGAAAGTATTTATAAGGTGTTTGGCATTTAGAAATCATTCAATAAATGCTAGCTGTTATTATTATAAGCCTGATGTGAGCATAATAGATGCTACATATGTGCTTGTTATACATGAATAAATTAATAAATTAATAAAAATACTGAATATACTGCATTGTTAATATTCATTTAATATGCTGTATTTTTTTTCCCTATGGAGATATCATCACAGTTGCATTCCACATATCCAGCAGACCATGTGTGGACAAATCCTCAATACAACCACAAAAAATATTGATGACTCTGTGAACAGTGTTCTTTTTGCACATTATCTAAGTCAAAGCCTGAACAACTCTCATCAGTATTCCAATTGTTCAATAAAGATACTTAATAAACTCAGACTAGCTGAATAGTCTTCACTGAGCAGTGTAATTGGGCAGCCCTGAGGGTCAGGATAGGATTCTACAAGAGTAGGAAAGATTAATAGCATGAACTGGGTCACCTGATATCAGAAACAGTCACTGAAATATGATCCACCAACATGATGAACAAATACCCAGAAACGTAGCTAAAAGTAAGATTCGAGCAAAGAAGACAGGAAACACACTTGAAAAAAATACGAATTCAGAGTTTGAGTTTTCTGTAAAGACTTTTCTAAATGCTCTGGGTAATATCTCCTTACCACACACATTTATTGATTGCTTTGTCTCTATGGCATTGAGCAGTGTCATATAAATAACACCTGCATTAGATATATTTTTGAATTGTTGTTTGAACTCTAGCTACTATCCTCAAATCTCACTACCTTGCCCCTATATGTTAACAGAGGTATTTCGTCTCTCAATCTATTTTCTATTCAAATTCAATGCTTATATATTTCAATAATCACTAATTACGTCATTCTGCCAAGTGCTGAGGGAACAAAAATATATAAGACAGTCTCTATCTTCAGAATTTTATAATCTGAACATGAAAACAAAATGAAAAACATGTTATAATATAAAGGGGAAAATAAACACTAATTTTGATTGGGTGTCAGCAGTAACAGAAGAATAATGAAAAACGTAGTATTAAGGAATGAGTAGAATTTGAGTAAAATTTGGAAGGATAAGATTTTGTTCAGATTTTGACATCATATATTAATAAATATAATAGCACAGCATGTATTGACTGCATGTAGAGCTGAGATAACAAGTTTGGTCCCAGTTTGCCATATATTAATAACAGTTGTACCACGGTGGGAAAGCAACTTAACTTCTCTGCATTTCTATAGTTCCCTAATCTCTAAACTAAGCGTAATAATAGTGCAATAGCATGTGATTATTATTATAATGACAGAGACCTCATGGAGTACTTGTGAAGATTAAATAAAATAATCTATATAGAGGGCTTAGTTAATTAAACCTAAATAAATATTAGTGATTATTTATTAATGACTGCTGTTTACACATAAAATAAATACTGACATGATTCATGATTTCAAGAAACTTGTTGAACAGATAGGAATGCCATGTACGAAACATGTAGGAACATTGCTTAATAATGTATCAGAAGGTACTAAATACCATCAGTGGCAAAAACTGAGCACTGCAAGCAATCAACCAAGCAACAACCAGGGAGGACAGAGAGAGAAAGCTGGGTTCCACAAAGAAGATAAAATTATAAATAAGCCTTGGATAGATAGAGAATGGAAAAAGCGGAGAAATAAGAGAGAAATGGGGTATAAGAGAGAAGGAAAGGGCACGGAGGGTAGGCACAGTAAGAAAAACAAAAAGACTGTTTAAAACAACATAGAGAGAAGGAAATAAAAATTTAACATCCCAATAATGAAAAAAGCATACAATATGAGTAAATATTTAATGTATATGTTGAGAAATCCTGGGGAATAATATGACTAGGCAAAGTGAGAATATATCACAATCTCAGAAAGCTTAGATGTAGATATAATTCAGTTGTCAGTGGAAGAACTTTTGGGAGAGTATTGAAAAAAGTATTGTCTTAGGAAATCACAGAGATTAGTGGTTGACTATTTTAAGAATAGCTGAAAGAGGGAAGTTGAATTATTTAGGGTAGCTGTATTGCAGTAACAATATAGCCCTTAAATCCAAGTGGGGAACATATTTCTCTCTCTCTCTCACTCCCTCCCGCCCTGTCATGGTGCATATCCATCACAGGTTGGTGGGAGTAGGGAAGGGGAGAGCCACTCCATCCAGTTACTCAGGAATCAGGGCTGACTGAGGCACCACCTTTTATAGCTTAACTATCTGTAATGTGGCTTCATTAGTTGTTTTGGCAGAAGAGAGAAAAACTGAAGAAATTGCACATGGTCTTTTTGTTGCATCAGCCCAACAACAACACATCATCCTTGCTCATATTCACAGCCCAGAAATAGTTACATAGTCCTGATTAATAGCTAAATGTTCAAACAATGCAACAGAACAAATTAAACGTTTACCAAATTTTACTGTTTTCTACTAATGTAATGTAAAAAAAAAAGATCTGGAATATTTATTTATTCATGCTAAAAACGCAAATTGGGAAAAAATATGAACTGGGATACAAAATTTCAATAACATATAAGACAAATATAGTCCGATTGCACAGTTCTTGAACTCAATAAGTTTAATGTCTAATTGCAATTTTCATTGAATTTCTAGGACTAAGCTGTCCTAGGATCCCAGGAAAGGGGAATAAATGTTGGCAAAAATGTCAAGAGAAGGTGAAGAGCATTTTATGACAAATCCCCTTGTGTTGCCCCATATTGCATCAGTCACTGTGCTTTAAAGTGCTTCCCTGGTCATTTTTTACCTTCTGCTCATACCTACTGCTCTCAGGACCTTTCCTTCCCTCCTCTCCTTTGGGGTTTTCAGTTGCTCTGCCTTCTGTCTCTGGCTTCCATGTTCATGTGACTCAGTTGGAGTCACAGAAGCTTTAACACCTGAACATTCACATTGCTGGGTGCCTGAGACAACTGAATTAAGGCAAGGACACATGGAATAGCTTTGCCCTCAAAGACAGGTGGGGTCTGATAAAAGCCATATGCCTACAACCCTGCAGTATCAGAGTGGGAGAACTAAGACCTGAGAACTAAGATTCGCAGGTATGCCTAACCGGAATCCATCTCTACCCCATTGTTACTGGCTGGATTGTGTCCTCTAAAAAAATTATACATTGAACCTATAGCCCCCAGTAACTAAGAATGTGGATGTATTTGGAGATAGGACCTTTGAAGAGACAGTTATTTTAAAGTGAGTCCCTTAGAGTGGACCCTTCTCCAATATGACTGGTGTTCATTTAAGGAGATTAGGACACAGGGAGAGACATTGTAGGTGTGCCTGTACAGAGGGGTGGCCATGTGAATAACCAGCAAGAGGGTGGACATCTTCAAGCCAAGCAGAGAGGCCTCAGAGGAAACCAACCCTGCCAACACCCTGATCTTGGATAATTTCAGTCTCCAGAACTGTGAGAAAATATAATTCTGTTGTCTAAGCCACTTATTCTGTGGTATTTGGTTATGGCATCCATAACAAACTAATAGGTTTTGTCACTATTTCTGATTAACATTTCAACCTCATGATAGGACAATGACAATCTGCCTAATCTTTGCCACTTCTATGAAGAATCTTGTTTTATTAAAAATACAAAAAAAACCCCTGTTTTATGTTTTTTCTTATTATAATTTTATTAATGTTATTCCTACTCTTCTTAGTACCAATAATACCACACACATATGCATGCATGCAAGCACACACACAGATGTCATTATATAGATGTGTGTGTGTGTATATATATATATATATATAAACATATTTTCACTTTCTGATATACCAGGAAATGACATACATGCACATATGCTTTGCCTTATTTGAACTCACAATAAGCTTATGAGGTAGGCCTATCATTTTTCTCATTTTATAGATGAGGGAAAGAGGGCTAAGTAACTTGACCTTGATCACATTATGTTAAGTAGAAGAGCTCCTACCTCCAACACTAAGTTACCTTAGATGACAATGATGAAAGCAGCTGACAGAGTGCTCAATGGGATCATTATTTATGTAAGCTCCTTATATTAAATAATGTAATATTCATAATATTCCTTACCCACATGTTACACATGAGGAATTTTAAGGAAAAATAGATTTAGTAATTCACCATAGCCATATAGCTACAGAGATTTAGAGCTCGGATGCAAATCTAGGCAGTCTGGTTCCCAAGTGTGTACTTTCAAGTGCTACACTGCATTTCTTATCAAAGTTTGGAGTGGCTATATAAGGATGTGGTGAAGACTGCTGATAGTAGTTATAAAACTTATGTAATGGATTCTGTTACTATATCTTTTTAGAAAATTGGATGGTAATCACAACCATACTGTACATGCCATTTTGTTACCTTTGGATAACTTAATATCTAGCCATAACTGATTGAGGTCACAAAACAGCATGCATGATCTTCAGTGCCACACAGGGATAGCTGTACACATCTTAAAACACCAACTCAATATTTTTAACACTTTTTCTAAACGCTTGTCAAGTTGCTTAACTTGAGCACTCAAAATTCTTCATGCAAGCATTTTCTGTCTCCACCTCAAATTCTTTTGTAATTTAATTAAGTAATTAATAATTTTTAAATAATTTTAATTGAAAAATAATAATTGAATGTATTAAATATTTATAGAGTACAATGAGATGTTTTCATATATGTTTACATTGTGGAATAATTAAACCATGCTAATTAACAAATTTATCATTTCATAAATTTGTCTTTTTATTGATGTTAAAATCATTTAAAATGTAATCTTTTAGAAATTTTGAAATACACAAGGCATTATTATTTATTATAACCACCATTCTGTGCAATAGATCACTAAAATTTATTCTTCCGATCTAACTAAAATTTTGTACCGTTTGGTCAATATCTCCCCTTTCCCTGTTCACCCCCTTCCTTCAGCCTCCGGTAACCACCGTCCGTTGGAGCCGACATCCAGCTAGAGGAAGGGCAGTTAGAGGGAGGAGAAATGACAAAGGAGAGGGCCTTGTTTAATTGTCAGAAAATACTCAAATTTGTTAATTATAGAATATGGCCCTTTATGGAAAAATAAACAAGAGTGTGACAATTTTGAAATTACAGAAAAAGAAACAGTAGAACATTCACCAGAAGATGGAGTAGAAGGCAGATATGCAGACAATCAGAAGGGTCAGTACAAAGAACTCTCGAGAGAAAGAAAGTTGCAGGACAGGTAGGTCAATAATGCTGTTTGCTGAAACGTTAGAAAATGATAGGGTTTTTCTAAGGAATCAAGAAAATGATAGGATTTTTCTAAGGAAGTCGTCCCTGAAGGCCGTAAAGAGTGCAGTTTCAGCAGAGCTGTGAGAAGAACCAAATTGCAGAGCTTAGGCAATTGAAGCAGTGCGAGCAGCTACAGTGTTTTGACAGGAAAAGATCCAACTAAGAAAATCCGCCCTATTATGAATTCCATAAATCATCGACGACTCAGAGCCAAGTAAGACTATAATTACATTTTTGCTCAATCATAATTTCTATTAAGAACATTTAAAATGAGTTTTGCCTTTTAACACAATCAGAATATGAGCATTTTATTTTTCAATGGTTCCACATTTTTCAGGTTGTTAGAACCACAAAGAGAAATATCCACCTTATCAGTTACTATTAATTTTATATGCATTGCTTGGACACTGAACAAGACCTTTTACTTCTTTTCCCTTTTTCAACTAGATAAATGAGAGTATCTGAAATATTAATACCTGGCTATTCTAAGTTACCCCTTAACACTCCTTAGCCACACGTTCAAAGGAAATAACCTCTTTGTGTGTATGTGTGTGTGTGTTACTTGAAAGAGCATCTTCTAAGTACAATGAATTGGTCTTCTATTTATCAGAACCCCCTTTTTTTCTGTCTCTTCAGATCTCTTGCCTTCCAGGATATACACATAAGCTTTAAGAGATCCTATGACTCAAATACACAAAAGCTATTGAAGCAATTCCCCCAGGCACAAGGTCAGAACTTAGAGAAGTTAAAGGGTTTATATTTCTGAATCTGATTACTGGCAAATTGTTGCTGAAGCAAGAAAAGACATATACTTTCAAGTCTTTACCCTAAAACTAAATTTGTTTTGGACTTTCACAAGATTCCTTCCACAAGATCCACAAGATTACTCACCTTCAGAAAAGAGGAGGCAAAAGACATGCAAGTGTGGTTATAACCTATTAATAAAAAAGAACACAGCCAAGCTTTCTTCTTGAGATGAAATGATGACTGTTTATGGAGTCAGCACAGGAAGTGACAATTTTCTTTCTTGGTATCCCATTCTAAATGACATACATGGTAATGTAATCTAGACAATGTGTATATATCTACCAGCTTATAAAGTTGCCCAAAAAAGACAAACTTTCAGGATTTTAGGTCAGCATATAGGAGAAACGATGAAGTTACTCTTAAAACTTTAATTTAACCTCTCAGAATAAAAATACGTGCTCTAAGATAGAAGAAATGAAAGAGATAGACAAGAAAATACATCTAAACTATATCAAGATTTAAAAAACAAATTTGCATAACACTCTGTTATATCTGGTTCTATTTTTGTCTAAAATATGTATTAGTTATGAATTATATGTGTATAATTATATAAGTATATATAATAATATATACATGTATATGTGTATATACTTGCTCTATTTCTATTTATGCTACCTTAGTAAATCATATTTAAATAAATGATTAAGAGGTTACAGGGACAACCAAATTCATTGAAAAGTATCTATGATCTGCAGTAATCAACTTATTAATAATTTTATAACTGAAAGAGATTCAAAAGAAACTATTATACTATGCTTAGAGAAAGGTAACAGGAGGAAGATACTCTACACTCATCTTAAAAATAGGAAATTCAAAGAATAAGGGCTTTGAAAAATACCTGCAGCACAATCCAGTGGAAAGAGTGAGTGTCCCACAAACAGGAGTACTGCATTCCATGTGCTACAGGCATTTCTATAAAAGTGCCCTATATGATGGTCTGTGATAGCTTGGAAAAAATGAACCAATAGATCATTTAACTTTTCTTGCAAAGCTATTATGTTTATTTAACCATCTCTTCTTAATGTGTTGATAGGGAGGAAACACTTTGCTCAAAAACTCAAGTATTTTGGCTCATTGGGTAGTTATATTTTTCTTATAATTCTATTACCAGCATTCTGATGTGTATACCATTTTCTATTTTTTTATACAGTTTAAAAGTTTTATTTTGAAGTTTATGGAATGATTTATACACTTTTCAATTAAAGATTCTTAACTTAAAACAAATTTATTTATAGTTTTGATTCAATTCTGTAAAATATTTTTTCTTTTTAGTTAACACATAATAATTGTACATATTTGTTAGGTGCAGAGTGATATTTCAATACATATATGTAATATATAATTATCAAATTAGAGTAATTAGAATATCTGTCACATCATTTGTTTGTGTTAGGAACATTAAAAATCTTTTTCTTCTAGCTTTTCGAACACATATAATAAATTGTTGTAGTGCTATAGAACACTTAGAATTTATTCCTTTTATCTGGCTGTAATTTTGTCTCCTATTCTCCCCTCCCCTCTATCCTTCTCATCCTCTAATAACCATACTTCTACTCTCTGCTTTTACGAGCTCAACTTTTTTAGCTTTCACACATGTGGAGAAAATGCGGGTACTTATCATTCTTTGCCTGACTTACTTCACTTAACATAACAGTCCTCCAGATTCAACCATGTTGTCTTGAATGACAGGATTTCATGTTTTTATGTATATGCAATTCTCTTCTAAGTTTAATTATTGAAAGTTCATGGCACTCTGTTCAATCTCCTCTGAATCCATCCATAAAAATGAAGTTTCCAGGTATCTACACTTCAGCATCAGACCTTAGAACATGGTTACATTCTTTAGTGACTGGCACGTATATCTCATCACTGATTTTCCATGGATTATTTAATGACAAGCATGAAAATTAACCTAGAAATTTTCCTCAAACTTAAGGTTTTATGTGAACAAATAAGCTCTCTAAGGAAATAATAGTTATTAATACTTTTAAGAATAAAATGTAATTTGACACAGTTAAGTCTTCAAGATGTTTGGTAAATTCAGAGAGATGTAAAAAAAGAAAATAGACATGTGTACATAGGCGTGAAGTATTTGCTTATAACTGAATATAAAAACTTATAAAAAGAAATATAAATAATTATATATAATGAGAAAGAGTAAAAGTAATAGGGATAAAAATTTTTAGTGAACATTGGCCATATGCCAGATGCTGTGCTAAAATATATAAAATTGAGTTTCAGAGAGTTATTATTTATTAAAAAAAGTGAGTCTCAGGAAGTAGTGTGAATTCTTAAGAATATAAGCAGGATCCCTTCATATAGCTATTTCCAAAGGGCACCTCCTTCCCAGCTTCCCCACAATAGATTTGGGATCAGGGCACATGTTCCATTTCAAATAAAGTTGTCAGGATCAGCAATGCATTAATAGATAAGGTCAATATCAATCCTAAAATTCTTTTATAGGAAAAAAATCAACAAGATGACACATCACAAACTACAAATCTATTACGTTCTCTAATTTTCTGGTAGCTCTATAAGTTAGCTAAATTCTGACTCTTTAATGTAATACAGTAATATCAACCTCATTTATGTTACTAATACTTGCTTAAGTATATAGTCATCAACCAAATGAAATATTCATTATGGAATAGATCATCTACAAATTTTATTACTATATCTAAAAACTTATCCCAACAATTTGAATGAGCAATTTTTAAAAACTCAAAACTCAGCCAAATTTTTCATGTAAAAATATTGCTATAAAATATTAAAAATAATAATTAAACAAAATATTTTTCTTAGAAATAATTGCACACATTAGGATAGTACTAGAATATCCCATATTAGGATAGAGTATTTATTAAATAAACATTATCCAATTTTTTTCCTTCCAACTCTCTTATGCCTAATTAAGAAGATACATAGAAAAGCATAGGATATTGTTCTTAATTAAAAGTCCAGAAGGGTACTATTCTTTAATATAATAAAAAACACCTTGACTGTTAGACTAATTGTTTTAGGATATCTTAAAATTGTTGTTCTTTATTTTTCTCTGCAGCTTCTAACTCTATGTAAATCCATTGTCAACTGTCATAATGGGCAAATGCTAACCCATCTGGTGGACTATCTATGACAAAAGTATTATTTTTCTTTTGGTATTTTCTTGCAGGTTTTTATAGTGTTTATGAATATCATCATTGTTGTTCTTCAACATAACCATGTACCTGTATCCCCAAGCATTTTGATTAAAAAAATTACTTCAAATAGTCACATCACATATGCCAATTTAGTGCTATTTTGAGTTAGCGATGATTTGCATAGTCCTGATTTCATTCTTGCATAGCATGGGCTCACAATTTTATATGGACTTAAGAAAAAAAAAACAAAGAAAGAAAAAAGAAAAAAAGAAATACAAAAACCATTTTCAGTCACACATAATTGAATACTTGAATAAAACTAAAATCAAAGTCCCTAATTGAAGGAGCTCTGAAGGAAGTAAAGAGCTGTATGGAGACCTAAGAGAAGAGAATGCATTATTACATCTGGGAGCACATTGGAGGATACAAGTAGGGAAGGAATAGTGAAATGCATATACGGTTAGGAAATCTCTATAAAACACTATAAAGTTTTTTATAAATTTAAGTTTATCTGCCATAGTTCCTATCTCCCTAAGAACTGAGTCACTTATCTCCAAGAGGAGAGACCTGAGAAGGCTTTCTAACTGTGGCTATAGGAGAGTCACCCACAAGTGTAGTACTTTAAGGGTGAGCTCTACTGTACACTATCACTCTGAAAGTCTGAAATTCTACTCTGCTCCAGGAAGTTGACTATGCGATGGCAAATAGTGACCTGATAATCTTATATTAGAGGCCAGGCGAGTGCATTTATAAAAGACTAAATGCTGCAACGAACTTATGAAGGAGACCAATCTGTACCATTACAAGTTAAACCAGAAGTGATTTACTCTGCTAACCTAAAATACATTGCTAAAAAGTACAAGGTTTCTGAACATGTGGGAAATGACAGATAATGAACAGTTTCTTGCTCCGTGTGAACATGAAATATGAATAACAATAGAACGCCTTATAACATAAGAAATACCAACACACTGATTTGCCATCTACTCCTGGGGAATAATTTGAAATGCATCCCTTTAATATAGAGTCACTCTCTTTTTAATTTCATTGTGTTTTTTTCCTTGAAAATGGCAGTTTTATTATTTATTTATTGTTTCTTTCTTAAAAATTTGTTTTGAGACTTGAGATTCATAATCTTCATAAATGGCAAAGAGGTGAATATTAAATTCAGATTCATTTGAAGAAAATTCATGCTAATTAGCAGAACTGTTCAGGAGATTAAGCTGCTGATTTTATGAAAATAGATACTGTCATGAATTATTCTGCAAATTTCCAAATAAATCTATCCCACATACTGTTGAGGACTAAGAGTGTCTTAATATGTACACAACATGAACACTCTTTGGGATAAAGTCAAACTAATTCACCTATCTTCCGATCAACCATTTTTGCTAAGCAGAGCACAAAAGAAATATACATTCTTTGCTGCCACTACGAACGACCAATTAACAGGGCAACAAGGGTGATGGAAATGATTTCTTGTCCGTGTATCCTGAATGCCAAACAAATTTTGAGTAAGAACAGTGAAAAGTAAAAAAAAAAAAGAAAGAAAGAAAAAAGAATGAAATTCAGGTTTTTTGAACAGCAAATTTCTAGACCTCCAGGGCAGAAAGTTTGTCTTATTTTTTTCTTCTATTAAACTTAAAGTATCATATATATTTTAAATATCATATATAAAGTGTATATATCTATACACACACACACACATACATGATTTGTGAACGTGTGAGAAATGACAGATAGCGAACAGTTTCCTGCTCTATGTGAACACTCAATATGAATAAAAATAGAATACCTTATAACATAAAGAAATACCAACACATTGATTTGTCATCTACTCCTGGGGCATAATTTGAAACACATCCCTTTAATATAGAGTCAAACTCTTTTTAATTTCCAAAAAGTATGCAGCCTTTGTTAATATATTTTTCATACTATGTGGCTGGATACTTTCTGGACAGATCTTGTATGTATATCTTATATCTCATTATATGGTATTCAAACACAGATTTCTCCAATACTGAAATATCTTAGATGTGCACATTTGGGCCACTGAAGACATACTGTGTTAAATGGATCCAAGGAGCCTAAAGACTAATACATCTTTCTAAAGTAACTGACTTACTATTAGGGAAAGACTTGAGAAGCCAAATGCCAAATCTTTTCCATTTTTGTACTCATTCCAAATAAAATAGTGGGAGATAAAATAATGCAATGTCCAGTTAAAGTGTCAACACTAAAAACACTTATGGTTTCTACTTGTGACCCTTATAGGGGGTCAAATTTTATTATCTTTTGTATGTCTAGCTTTATTTGAGACCTTCGTTTGCATTTATTCAAGGCTTAGTAAATATAATTTAATATCTTTTTCATAGCAATTAAGCATTTGCTTAGTGAGAGTAAGTATTCAAACAGAGGTCTTGCATTAGATTTTCTACCATGCTGCAATCCTTATTAAGAAACAAAATGCATCTGATTTCACTTTTGTAAGCTCATTTTAGTTAATGTAAATTATTGCACAGAGCTACTAACCTTTGGAAACAAGCTACAAATTAGCATTATTCATTTCTGTGGTGTATTTCATTTTTAATTTAATAACAGAAATTCTGGCTAGCTCTAAAGGTCAGTCTAAAAGCAGCCTTACCATCGTCGTACTGGCCCAAGCAGATTGTGAAAAGAGAGCCAATGATGATCCCTGAAGCTAAACATTTCCAGAGATAAAACTGTTGAAACATCTTCAGTCAAATTCTACTTCAGGCTGATCTGAAATAACAAAATGAAGAAAGAAACATTTGACATGTTCATTAATTCGTTATAGGTAAACACAACTGTCACAGCCCAGAAAAGCCTTAATGACTTTATAGTTAATTACCTGTGCCATGCTATCCATTAACAAAGTAACACATTTGTTTAATGCACTGAAACTCTCTATCAACATGAATTTGCAAACAAGTAATCTCTAAGGAAAGACATATTTTCTTGTATTTAATTTGTAAGCAAGTAGGTTGAGAAGTTAACATACTAATAATACCAGAAACACACTCTTTTTTTTTTCATAATTTGTAGATGTAATCAAGAAAGCAAATATTACATTACATGTGAACTGAAGGAGATATTCAACAATAAAGATAGAAATAATAAAATATATAACAGAAAGACATGAAAAAATAAATGTAATAGAAATTGATGAAATTCTATACAAGAAGGAGCTCCAGGTAATTAGAATCTTAAGGAATGACTGAGGAGTGTCTTAAAGTAAATAACTCTGATTATTTAAGTGCCAGCAGAATGTAAAGAAAACATAAATTGGTTGTGGGTGAGGAAAACCATATTCACCAAATACAGCATTACAAGAT
>CAUYSK010073884.1:0-20420 GCA_963575035.1 Avahi laniger | reverse complement strand
AAATTAATTGGACAGCTAAAAATATATAGAAAAAATTAGCCGGGCATGGTGGCGCATGCCTGTAGTCCCAGCTACTTGGGCGGCTGAGGCAGCAGGATTGCTTGAGCCCAGGAGTCTGAGGTTGCTGTGAGCTAGGCTGACGCCACGGCACTCACTCTAGCCAGGGAAACAAAGTGAGACTCTGTCTAAAAAAAAAAAAAAAAATGCATATGAACATGCTGAGAAGAGAAAGGAAAATCTCTTTGTGATAATCATTAATTTTTCATTCTCTTTAAAGGATTATTTTATAATGTAAGAAGGAAAGAAACATCATGAGGTATTTAGAATGTGTTACAAGCTCTAAATCCACATTTAATATATCTAAAAGAGAACAAGGCCAGGTGCAGTGGCTCACGCCTGTAATTCTAGCACCCTGGGAGGCTGAGGCGGGAGGATTACTTGAACTCAGGAGTTCGAGACCAGCCTGAGCAAGAGCAAGACCCCGTCTCTACTAAAAATAGAAAAAAAAATTAGCTGGGTGTTGCGGTATGCACCTGTACTCCCAGCTACTCAGGAGGCTAAGGCAAGAGGATCACTTAAGCCCAGTAGTTTGAGATTGGAGTGAGCTATGATGATGCCACTGCACTCTACCCAGGGAGACAGAACGAGACTGTCTCAAAAATAAATAAATAAATGATTGTAAAAGAGAATAAAAGAATTTTAGAAATAACTTCAGCAATCTGACAAAAAAACTATAATGGTACATAGGTTTTATCATCTTTATAGCTTTTAAAATCAGCCGATAATAGTTTTGTAGAATTTCAAAATTAAGTTATTCTTCATTTAGTTTTAGACAAGGCCCAGTCAGTTTTATTGCTAGTTATGAGATAATCTCTAGATATCTATACCAACCATATCCAAACTAATAAAAAGTTTGGCTACAACTTTTTTTTTTTTTTTTTTAAGACAGAGTCTGGCTCTGTTGCCCTGGATAGTGTGATCAGTGATGTCATAATAGCTCACTGCAACCTTGAACTCCTGGACTCAAGGGATCCTCCAGCTTCAGCCTCCCGAGTACCTGGGCATACAGGCCCACACCACCAAGCCTGGCTAATTCTTCTATTTTTTGTAGAGATGGAGTTTCATTCTTGCTCGGGCTGGTTTCAAACTCCTGACCTCAAGCAGTCCTCCCAGGTCGGATCCCAGAATACTAGGATTACAGGCATGAGCCACCTCACCCAGGCTGCATTTTCTTTTCTTAGCAAGTTCTAATACTGCACTATATGGCAATCTGAGGGTGCCTATTTTCTATTTCACTGGCCACATGCCTTCTACAAGTTGCTGACTCACTTTATAAACTGGAATTAAGAACCTGTCTGAATCAATAGGCATTTGTGACAGAGAGTGTTAGTTCTTCCCCAATATCCATTTTCTCTTTCTTCCAAGAAAGTAGAAATTTTAGCTAGGCACAGCATTAACAAAGGTCAACAAGATCTTGGAAGACAACTCACAGGTATCGGAAGCAATAGCATTGGGATAAATGATAAGAAAAATTTAAAATGTTAGGGGAGTGTATGCTGCATCTTAACACTTTTATCCACATCCTATAGAGGGATGGACCCCAGTGAGAGCTAGCCAGACAGCAACCAAAAATGGAAGAGAACATAGCTCTATCAAGAGTACTTTCTTTGCCTATGGTCGGCAATTTCAGAGCCCCATACAATTCAAAAAGCCATCTGCTTTCTCCAAATTCACAGTAAAGCAGTTTAAAGTGGCTGCAAAAAAGGAAGACTTGGCAAGAGATAATACTGTGGCTCCTCAAGCAACCTTCCTTCTTGACCAGTAAATGAGAGAAAGAGCAGAGATGAAGATCATATTAAGGATGTCAACTTCCCACCCAAACCTATTTTTTTTTTTGAGACAGCGTCTCTGTTGCCTAGGCTAGAGTGCAGTGGTGTGATCATAGCACACTGCAGCCTCGAACTCCTGGGCTCAAGTGATCCTCCTGCCTCAGCCACCAGAGTAGCTGGGATTACAGACCCACACTACCATGCCTGGCTAATTTTTTATTTTTTTGTAGAGACGGGATGTCTCACTAACTTGCTCAGGCTGGTCTTGAACTCCTGGCCTCCAAAGTGCTGGGACTATAGGCATGAGCCACTGTGCTCACTCCCACCTAAACCTATTAAGAAGAGGCTAAGGAAGCAACTATTAAATTGAATCAGAGAAAGATGAGTCAGTACAGAAACCAGTGACATGGCTAAAGAATTTGCCTGGAAGAGATCTTAGGCTACAGTCACATCTATATGTAATTGACATGTAGCAAATAGACTAGAAGCCCATCGTTAGAGAGAATACAAAAGCCAAAGAAACCAAAAGACTGGCTTAATAATGCCTAAGAGGATTAGATCTCTCAAGTAGTGTTAGGACCCCCAAACTGCTCATCATGAAACAGCCTGTAAAATTGAGCAATCACCCAAAAAGGCCGACTGCAGATGTGGCCATAATAATCAAGGGAAATGAACCTTCCAGAGAGTAGAGAAGAGGGCCATAAAGGACAATGGACAAGGAGCTCTCTTAAGAGAGTAAAGCTAAGGGCTGTCAGATGAGCTAACTAAGGAATTGAATCCAATGCTAGGACAAGGAACTTTGCATTTCCAAGCCAGTAGGACTTAGTTATTACCATGAAGTAATGATTGCTGAGCGGTTCCACTTCTCACTTTTCAGTATCCGTGTTTCTGTTCTTGTTACCTTGTTCCTACTGTTGTAGATGGAGCACATAACTTGTCTTATTTTTTTATAAATCACAGGATCACAAGGAGACACATCTGAACCTGATATAGTGGATCATACATCATTCAGAGATCCTGGACTTTGAGCTGTATGTAGTTAACAGGATTTTACTTTGGAGTTCTCTCCCTTGGTGACTGCTGAGTATATTCCATATGTGGCAAGAAAGGCACACATAGATGCTTGTGTGGCCAGAATAGCAGAATGACAGAGCCCAATAGTTCTCCTCCAATATCAGTTTGTCACTTCTTCTATAATAATAGAATTTTGAGCTAAGTATATAGCCACCTAAAAATAAAAACTTTATTTTCCAGTCTCCTTTGTAATTAGATGTGGGGGACTAAATTCTGGCCAATGGTATGTGACAGGGTGTGATGTGTGCAACTGCCAGGTTGTGCCCTTAAAGGGAAATCACATCTTTCCCACTCTCCCTTGCTGCTAGCTGGAAAATGGAGGTGGTAGAGAGCCATTTTGGATCTGGAGACCATGGCCACATCCCATGGATGGCTAAACGAGATAGAAGGAGCCTGGTTTTCTGACACTATAGAACACCATACTAGCCTAGACTTTTTAGGAGATATTTTATTTATCCGTTTATGCAGTCAAACTTGTATCTTCATTAATAAGTAATTATATATCAGGGCCAGGTGTGGCGGCGACTCATGCCTGTAATCCCAGTGCTCTGAGAAGGCCATGTGAGAGGATCGCTTGAGGCCAGGAGTTCAAAAACAGCCTGGGCAACGTAGTGAGACTTCCATCTCTACAAAAATTTTTTAAAAACAATTATTTGGGCGTGGTGGCACATGCCTGTAGTCCCAGCTACTCAGGAGGCTGAGGTGGGAGGATCGCTTGAGCCCAGAAGTTTGAGGCTACAGTGAGCTATGATCGTGCCGCTGCACTCCAGCCTGGGCAACAGAGTGAGACTTTGTTTCTAAGAAATGAAATAAAATAAATAACTATATATCATAGTCTAATTCTAGAAACCCAGAAGAAAATGGGGTAATTTTTAGCTTTGTATGAGAATGACAATTTCTTGAGCTTTGAGCAACAGGAAATGTAAAATGTGATAGACAAAGGATTAATAACTATATCATACTAACAAATCATTTAAATTTGTAAGAAAGATATCTAAACCCCATAGTTAAGGGAATGAACAGACAATTGACTCTTGAGGAAAGATATATATGGCAAAGGAAAATCACTTGGAAAATGTTTATTCTATGTAGACATAAAAGAAGTGAAAATTAAACTAGAGATTTCATGTTACACTTAGCAATTGTATTAGCTAATGTTTATTGGAAACCTATTTTGTATTAAGACCTATGCTATCATTTAATCTTTCTAAAAATTTTATATAGAGAAACTGAGACTAAGAGATTAAGCAACTCATCCAAGGTCTCATAACTAGGAAGTGCTTAGAGCAAGATTTCAAACCCAGGAGTGTTCAGACTTGAGAGTCCGTACTCTCAACTACTAAACTGTATTGCATCCCATTCCAAAAGAGCAACATTTATGACGATGATAATACACAATGCTGGAAAGACTGATAAAAGTAATTTACTCATTCCTTACTGCCCAGCTTGCTCTCAAGCCCCTGGCTGTCTTTCTCCGGTTTTTTTTGTTCTGTCTCATAGAGAACTACATTTCCCAGGTTCCTTTGTTCTCTGGCTTCTGGGTAGGTTTGGCCAATGAATAGTTGTCTTAATTCGTTTGTGCTGCTATAACAAAATACCTTAAACTGGGTAATTTGTAAAGAATAGAAATTTATTTCTTACAATTCTGAAGGCTGTAAAGTCCAAGAACAAAGAGCGGGCATTAGGTATCTAATGAGGGCCTTCCTGCTGCATCCTCACATGGTGGAAGGGCAAAAGGGACCAACACTGTGTCTTCACATGGCAGAAGATATGGAAGGGGAAAAGCTTGCTAGATCCCTCCAGTCCTTTTCTAAAGTTGCTAATCCCATTCATGAGGGCTCTCTCCTCATGACTTAATCACCTTCTAAAGGACCCATCTCTTAATACTATCACATTGGGGTTTAAGTTCCAACATGAATCTTGGAGGGGATACAAACATTCAAACTATAGCAAGGGTACTGGCAGAAGATTGGAGAGCAAGAGGGAAGAGTTCACAGTATTTTTCTCCCTCTTTTTCTGATTTTTATAGCATCTCTTATGTGAATTTAGCTTGTGCCAGACCAAACCTCCCTCTACGATTCCAGCTACTACTGGACAATTCTGACCAGGCAGACACAGCCCGGGTTCTACTTCCCTTCAGATTGTTCCTAAGGGGTGGCAGCATCTTTCTGCTGTTGCCAATTTTAGGGTTATTTCACCACTGACTTCTCAGTTTCTCCGTCACTTATGAAGTCAATTTCCTGTTTTATTTTTCCTCTGTTGAAAGTATTAGAGTGGTTTCTGTGTTTATTGCTGTACTCTGACTTAATACACAGACAATAAGTCCCTCAATAGGAACTAGAGCAATAATGATGATCATCTAGGTTGACTCAGTTTTCTAACCTGAAAAAAAATGTATCCTAGGGAAATAATTTAAAAGAAACAAATGAACAAAAATATCTACATAAAGATGTTCATTTCAACATTATATATAATAGTAGAAAATAGGAAACCACCTAAATGTCCAATATTAGAGAATGGACTAAAAAATCAGAGGCATAACACAATGGAACAATGCAGACATTACAACTATTGCTTCAGTAAGCTTTTGCTAAATTATGCTGCAGTAACAGATGATCCCCAAATCTCACTGATTTATCACAGATTTATTTCTCATTCACATTATCTATCCTTCACAGGTTAGCTATAGCTCTGCGTCAATCGAGGACCCAGTTGGAAGGACAAACCCTCATGTTGGTCTCATGGCAGTGGAAAAAAAGTAAAGACGGAGTAATATAATGGATCTTAAAGCTTATTCTTAGATGTGGGATATGTCATTTCTGCTCAAATTCCACTGGCCAAAACAAGTCACATGACCAAGCCTGGTATCAATGGGGCAGATACACCTCCTCCAAGGAGGCCCACTTAGGGTCCAGAGTAGAGGGGCAGCAAATTTGTTGAACAATAATAAAATCTACCACATTAATGAAGACTATAAAGAAACATGGAAAATACTTGATATAATGATAAGCAAAGTAGAAACCTAAAAAAAGATTTTACATGCACTATAGTGATGCACTCTGCTAACTGTTCACCAAAATCCATTCTAACGTGCTTCCTAGGCATATGAAATTAGATGTAGTCATATGATTAAATTCTAGTCAATGAAATATGAGTAGAAGGAATGCGTGACACTCCCTGGCCAGATGCCTCCTCCACATTTTTTGTCTTTTACTAGTTGATATCTGGTTGTGGTAACACAGCCTCAATCTTGGAGGCAACAAGGCCATAGAAGTTACAGAAGCACAAAGCAGAAAGAACCCAGGTCCCTAGATCACCATGTGGAGGAGAGCCACCTGCCAACCTAGAATAACTGACCTAGGCTATTGTAGTAGACAGAAATAAACATGTTCTTTAAGTCACTGAATTTTGGGAATCTTATTATCCTACTCTAACTGATACATGTATTATTGCATTTGTAGAAGTGAATGATTTTGTCACTTCCTTCAACTTACATGCCATTTTCTCTGTGAAGCCTTTCCTGAGCCCCCCAGTCCAAATTAGGTATCTCTACTAGGTGCTCCCTGTGCCTTCCCGTATCACACTTTATTGTACTTGCTTGTGTATTCATCCCCTCTAAATGGGAAGCGATGACCACAGCTCTTTGTTCACTGCTGTGACTCCAGCTTCTAGCATAAGGCCTAGCATCACAGAGCCTGCCTACATATTTGTTGAGTGAATGAATAAATAAAAAGGAAAGTAATGGTGTTACAATGGTAGAATGACAATTTAATGTAATATTTTAAATAATTATCACCCTACTTTTGACTATAAATGAATATGCTTCATTTACAATTTTCTAACCAATATGCTAAATGAAGTATTTTCCACTATTATTCCTCAGCCCATCTTTTGGACATTATACATATGAACCATATTATGGGTTTCAAACTAGTTTTCGACCCATCCTAGTTTGAAAGATCTATGCATGCATTTTATCAGTAACCCCAAGACTATCCCTGTCCAAGAAACATAAAGAGGATTCGCTTTCATGCTCCATGATTTACCATCTCCCAACTGTTCCCTCCCACATCTCTGAGCTCATGGGAAAGGGTCAAAAGATTGTAGAATGAGAAGTTTAGAAAGAGTTGTTGTGATGTCATCACTCCCTGATTGAGAGCATGAGAGTTAGGAGTAAACAAATGATCTTTTTAAGTACGGAAAGGAGAAATTTTAAAAAATTCTTTACATATGCCATAATCTCTCCCTGGTAAAATTGAAATAATCTCCTATGCTATTAAGTTCATTAAAGCCTGAAGTTGTAAAAACTTTCACTTTTAATGTTTATTGTCTTATTTATAACAACTGAACATATATTTACTCATTTTTATTATGAGTTGACATATGACCTCCTTCCGGACAACCTCCACAGACAACACTCTCCTTCCCATATCTCCTTTCCCAATCCCTAATTTCCCAAACACTTTCTACAGACCCATAGCTTTTAGAACGCCAAAGTCATGTGCTATAGCTTCATTTGCTACATTTCATTATGCTTATTTGTTTATGTGACATTCTCTCCAATAAACTAGAAATATCATGAAGCCAGGGACTTTGTCCTATTCATCTCTGCATCCTCAGAACGTGGCTCAAGAAATGCATGTTGAACAATAAATTAATTCCTAAGGCTATGAGTAAATGACACTCACTGTTTTTGGTGTTCCTGGCAGAGAGATCGTTGCATTTGGGAAGGGAAGGGCTGAATTTCCATCTTGGCTGAACCAGTTACCTATTACCTTGAGCAATTATCTGAATCTCAATTTTCATCTGTCAAATATCTGTTTACTATGAAAAGGAAACTCTGTGGTTCAGAAAGGCCTCAAGACCATCTGGAAAAGAAAGCTGCTAAAGCAAACCATTTTTTTATGTGTATTGAGGGGTTGTCCATAGCCTTCCCAAGAACAAAGAACACTCTCAGCCACAATATATTGTAAGTAACAATGATACGTACATCACTTACTTTTGGTGGAAAAGGGTTTAAATACTGCTTCTGTCCAAATTCACTGTGTCACCTTAGGTTCTTCAGGTTTGTTTTCTTTTTTAGAATTACAATTAATTTAACAGATGTTATTGAACACTTATGACATGAGTACTTATTATATGTTGAGCACTAAGCACTATGCAAAAATTGGATTCATTTTATTAACACAGAATATAAATATTTTTGGTCACTTTGCCTTCCCTATACTCAATCATGGTCTTGAGTGCTCAAACCATGCATTTCTTAAGCTCATTCATTCATGATATATCAAGCTTAGAATCTTTTGTTAGCAAGTGACAGAAAATGTACCCCAAACTAGCTTATGCAAAAGAAACATGTATTAGTTCATGTAACTTAATAGCATAGGAGATAGGGTTGGTTTTAGGTACTACATGATGTGGGGGTTCAGATGATGTCCCCTAAACCTAGTTCCTTTGTCTGTCACTTTATCTCTCAGTTCACTTCTTTTGGCTTGGTACCATTCTTTAGACAGAGTTCCCACTGTAGTCATGAGATGGCTATTGCAACTCCAAATCTTCTATCTTCTCAGGAAAAAGTGAAAGCGTTAGTCTAGATGTGGCAGCAAAAGTCCATGACATCTGATTGTCTCTGACCATGTCATGTGCCCATCCCTGAGCCAATTACTGTGGCCTGAGAAGTCTGAGGCTCTGATTGTGATCACCTTTGAAACTGGAGTTGAAGTAATTGCAGGAGAAGCACATACACTTAAAGGGAGGAGCAGTCTTCTCCAATCCTCACCGAAGGCTATCTGGGGCAATTGCTAGCAAAAGAGTTAGTAGATGCTAGACAGTAAAACAACTTAGTTCACTATACATAGATCCACTATATGTAAATCTTAGATTGGGTTCTGTGGAAACAGATTTTGAGATGAAGAACTCAGTGTGGAAGGTTTAGAAATTCTCTTGGGAAATACACTTGTAAGAAAATGAGGAAGATAGGCTTGGACAGAGGGAGAGGTTGACCTGTGATGTGTTTGCAGCCAAGGCTTTAGCATATCTCACATGGAGCTCTGAAGCTAGAATGGCCCTTCATAGTTGTTCCATATTAAGGCAAGGGTGCCTAATCTTTGCTTCTCCATATCAGCCAGTCATTGACTGTGGGCTACCCACTGTGAGAGTGTGTAATCTTTGTAAGGCAGTTCTCTGCAAGGAAAGGCAATTCCCAGTGAAGGACAGAGATGCAAGCTGTCAGGAACCAATAGTCCCAACAACTTAGGGATTGGTACATTGCCCTGAAGCAGGGATCTCAGTAGAGCACCACAGTATCCACTACACATGCTCTCTACCATTGCTATAATCACTCAGAAGCAGACAGCCTCATGTAATGGTCCAAAAGCTCATGTAATGGTCTAAAAGATAACTTTTTAGCTTTTAGACCATATCCTTTGGAGTTGGGGGTGACACTGGATGTTGTTGGTCCCATGAATAGCCTCTATTCTTGTCACCGTGAGTGATTCCATGTGAGATCAGAAAAAGAACTGCCCGGCTGAGCCCACCCCAAATTGCTGATCCATTGCATAATGAGCAAATAAAATGATTATTATTTTAGACTATTATGTTTTGGAATGGTTTGTTATATGACAATAGGTTATTGATACTATAAGCAATACAATAGGCTAAATATATCTGAAATGGTACATAAGACATGTCTGAAACAGGTGAAGAGAATGCATACTAAGTGCCATCACATTCTAAAGAGAGCTTCTAGGCCCTTCCCTGCAGGACTTACCAAAAGGTGGCAAAACCAGTTCTATGACTATCACTCAAACACTTCCTCCAGCCTAAATAAAAGAAGACTACACAGGAAATGTTTATCCATTATCATCTTTGAGGGAATGTTGCAGATTTTCTCTCCCATTGGGAAGGGGGAAGCTGAGTGAGAGGGCCCTCGAGAGCTGAGTTAGGGATGTTTTCAAGATGTATCACCCTCCAGATGCTTAGTTACTGAACTGTAGCTATCTGTATATTCGACCTGGAGAGAGACTTTTAGGGAGAGCCTGCTTTGTATCCTTGGAGTTTGGAGGCCTGTGTTACTATAGACACTGCTGCCTGCCTCTTATCAGAATTCTGAAGGCAGGAAACTGGCTGGAGCAGCAATGACAGGGCAGTGTGTCTGTTGTTCAGCATGGCAAGGATATGTGAGTTTCCCATGGATCAGGTGAGTGTCACAGAAAGCAAAACAGTTTGAGCCATTTGTTTGTGCCCTGTCAAAGGCCCTACCAAAAGGGTACGGGGATCTTGGCAGTAAGAAGCTGTGGGTATTCCACAAGAGGCAGGGGCTGAGAAGAAGTTAGAAAAGATCGAGTCCATATCTAAAAACTGTGCAGAGAAGAGTGTCCTGAAGAATCATGCTCACCCCATGAGAGCCAGCATTTGGATGCCAGTCTCATAGAAGGTATTGACAAGCAAAAGAGGACTTATGGCAGCATTGAAAAGTAAGAGTGACCAGGGGCTGATGAGATAGAGGCCAGACAGAGGAAAGAGCATCATTTGTGTCCTGGGATGTACTATTGACTCTTCCAAGAAGAACACACAAAAGAAATCACGAGCCAAAGAACCAATTTTAGGTACCTTCCATGTCCAGAGAGGACAAAAATGTCTTACGACAGGATCAGTAAAGCAATAACTTGCCCACCTTCACTTCTAACCTCTTCACCCCTGGAGGAGAAGAAGCTGTGGTTAGCAAGATGGGTAGGAGAAGTAGAAGCCTAAGGGACAGAAAGAGAAGGGTTATACCTGCTTCTTTGGCTCCAAGCTTCTCACCGGTGGCAGGAGCCAACTGAGAGAGAAGACAAGATATAACTTCAAATCAAGTTCTAAATTTTGATTATTTTATGGAGCTGCTGGTTGTCCTCTCAAACTTTTTCCCAATGTCAGAGAATTTTTAGCTAGGTATAGGACTGTTCAGAATAAGGCCACATTTCCCAGTCTCCCTTGCAGGTAGATGTAACAATGTGATTAAGTTCCGGCTGATGGACTGTTGACATAAGTAATGCTAACAACTTCTGGGTCATGGCCTTAAAGAAAATGGGTAGCCTTCTCCTTCCTGATAACTGGAATGTGATGCCGTGCTGAGCCATTCTGGACCACATAGACTAGGACAACACTCTAGGGATGGTGGAGCAAGAAGACAGAGGGAAACAAACCATGGCTCACTTTGTGGAGCAGAGCTCCTGTATTAGTCTACTTTTGCTATATAATAAACAAAAGTCTCAGTACCATACTACAATACTCATTTATTTCCCACTCATGGGTTTGCAAGTTGGCTGGGGCTGCTCCGCTTGGTACAAGACCCTGAACCTGAAGCAGGCTTTCTACAAATGCTTTAGCACAATGGTGCCCACTATGTGGGGTGTGTGACAGGAGTGAATGGCCCCCTTTCAGACCACATCCAGCTTCCAAAATGAGTGGCTCTTGACACTGGATCTGCTCTGCTTCAAGATGTGGGTCAAGTTTAGCTGTAATCCGTGTGTCTCATTCTTATCCCCAGGCTGGAGGGAGATTGAAAACTCCCACAGGGCCAGGGGACACTTTCTTTCCATAGCAGCAGTTGGGATCCAGTTTGCAGTTTCCTTACACTTGCTGATGAAACACTTTGAGCCCCTCTCAGAGACACCAGTATCAGTGGACGCTACTCCCTTCTCAGAGTTCTGAGTTTTACTTCCACAAAGACCCCCCTCTTAATGTCTAAATAGCTTACCTAAATAATTGTTTGTCTCAATAATCCCACCTCTACCCTTCCTCTTCCTAGCTTTAGGCATAGTTACTGCTTCCTGCAGTCACTACCTCTGTGATACATTAAGAGTTCTCTTTTGGCTTTTTTAATAGTTTAATAATCAATTCTTTATATTAATTCTCTTGGTTGAAATAATGGGAGTGGTTTGTTTCCAGACATCATCCTGATTCACTGGACTACATCCTATGTGTGTGAGGCGCCTTTCAAGAATTTCTTCTTTGAAGTATTTCATGACATCCTCCTCCCCATATGTGTCACTCCTCTCTTTACTCATTTCTATCATATAACTTACTGTGCTAAACTGTCATCGTTGTTTTTTCTCATCCATCTCCATTCCAGGACAGTAGCTTCCCTGAGTTAAGAGCATATCTGTTTCTTCAGTATCTGGCACATAGGAAATTGAACTACACACGTTTGAATGAATAAATGAATGAGCGAAGAAAAATAAAACAGGAAAGGGAATTTATTAGTATGAGATTTGGAAAGCTCATGTGGCACCAAAATGAAAGCGAAAGTTAAGATAGTAACGTGAGAAACGAGGATTGTGGCTGCCAGCTGTGAGCCCAGCTGCAAACATACAGCAAGGTCTTGATCAATAATGTGAACCAACAACAGGATTAAGAAGGGGCAGCTGAGGCTTTGCAAACAAAAGTTGGTGACAGCGCAGACAGGGACAAGGAAAGGGTTGGAAGACTCCCGAGAACGCAAAAGCGTGTTGGCCTTTAGGGCTCCTGCGGGATAACCAAGCCTTAAGGGACGCCTATCACTTTGACACCCAGTCCTGCCAAGCCCTTCACAGGGTTTCACTCCCGACTCCTCCGCCCCACTTCTTTAGAGGAAACAGGTAAAACCTGGTGAACTGGGTCCTACTTGAGGAGCTGTTCTGGGCATGCGTTATCTCCTGCGCGCGCAGGCGCAGCAACATTTCTCGTAACTGGTACTGCACATTTCCGATACGGGGAGCGTTTGCTCAGGCTACCCTACTTTATCACCTTTCCTGTGAGCCCCCGCCCTCCTGTTCCTGTGGGGAAAGCCTCGCGAGATCGCCCTAGGCAGTCCCCGGCGGCGCCATCTTTGTGCCTGGCGAGCGCCGGCGCCGGACAAGTTTGCTTGCCAAGCTCTCACGGAGACCGGATCCAGGAAATACGAGGCGGGTTCGGTGGGAGGGACGCACTGAGGGAGGAGGGAGGGAAGGGGGCGGCGGCGGCGGCTCGCACCGGATTCCGGCCCTGCGCTGCGCGCACCCGAGGGGGGTCGGGCGGGGAAGCGGCGCCGGCCCGGACCCCCCGCGGGAGCAGGCGACGGGCGTGAGGACAAGGTGGCTGCGGCGGACGGAGAGCAGTGGCCGCTGGGTGAGTGTCCGCGAGGAGGACCGGCACCTGCCCGGGCCGGGGCGTCGGGGGCGCCCGCGGGACCGTCCTGGTGACGCTGCGCCTGGGACTGTGGGCGTGTGAGCGACTGCGGGTGTTTCGGGGGTTCGGCTCGGCCTGGGGCTGCGGCGGACACCGAGAACTGCGGAGCTGTTGGAGGTCTGCGCAGGGCCTGGCACGTCCGCGCCCGCCCCGGACGCCCTGGGAGGCCGAGGGGAGAGGGAGTGGCCGGGGTGGGGTGGCGTCTTGGTTGGCCTTCGCCCCCCCGAACGGAGGGGATGATGCCCTTCCTCGTCGGACTCTCACTCATTGCGAAGAGTGAGCCTCTGTGGACGGGCTTTAAGCTCCAGCAAGGTGTTTCGGGATGAGGACTAGCAGCACCAAGGTTGGGGCTGTTGAGGGTGTTGAGAGATGTGGAGGTTAGTAGTAATATAGTAAGAATTGTTGTAGAAGAGGTTTGCAGATGATGTTGGTAGGTGTTGAGTGAGGAGGAAACATTGTCTACGTTCGTTTAAGAAGATCACGTAAGTCGTTTGAGGTCCAGCAATAAATTAGAGTTATTCCCAGTTGAAGTTCTGTAGTTTACTACCGTGTGCCAGCTCATGAAATGCATAAAAACAGGATTTGAGGTGTAGAGGCAAGGTGCGGTATAAAGTAAGCTGCATATAAAATCAAAAGTTCGTACTGTTGATTCGTTAAAATATAAAGCATTTCTGTCTTTACTGAAACGTAACTTATTTAAATTCTTTAAGAAAACTTGTCACCTTTGGTCCAGACAGGGCTTGTCAGTTCGATGTGTTCTTCAGTGACGTTTGTCAGTCAGACAGTAATTTTGGCATATAATATATTTACTTCTGGTTTGTAAGAGAACAAGAATGAATGGGGGAAAAACCCGATTTGACAAACTGAGCTTCTTTTGCACCCTTTTTCATTTTGGAAGGATAAGAGGAATTACTTTTTTCTTTGCTTTAGGAATGATTTGCAATAATATATGAGAACATATGTAAGAAGAAAGAAACATTTTGATCAATAAAGGGTTTTTGAGATGAGAGTTTAATTTTGCAGTGTTAAATTATAAATGCACCGTTACCATGTTAAGTTTTGTAATGGTGTCTTTTTATGAACACTGGAAGAATGCAAGCATATACATATATATAATTTTAAATCAGTGTGTGATATGAATTTTTACAACTTTAGGGACCCCCTCCCCATTTGCTTACAACTAGCTTAATCAAGGGAAAGTTAGACTTCAGTGAAGATTAATATTAAATATGTGATTTTCATCTTTAGATCTATAGAACGTCTATGTTCAGTCACCCTGAACTTTCTTTCGTATGTTTATCTGGCACAATCTTTTCCTTAATTATAGAACCATACTGTGTACGCTTTGGGTTGGAGCAAACAGAGCTAATGTTGATTATATTTGGGCACTGGGCTTGGTGGGCAATGTGCATTTGCATTTAATCCTCATAGCTACCCTGTCCTAATGATAACTTTATCCTTGTTGCACAGATAACAACACTAACCTCCAGTTTTCTTCAGTAACTTCCCTGAGGAGGTGATATAGCTGGTAAATTGCAGAGCTAGAACTCAGACCCATGCTTGTTTGATTCTAGAGCATGTATTCTTTCTACCATACTCTGCATAAGTTTATGTGCTGACTGATAAACATTTTATGAAAATGAACATTTTTGTTACAAAGAAACCTTTCAGTTCTGTTGGTTATCTTGAAAGCTTTCAGTGTCCTTGGCTCAAGATAATCTCATTTTTTTTTCTTTTCAGATGTGTCCGTTTTCTAGCCAGAGGTAACAATTGAGCAGAAGTCTGCTGATCTGTAAAGATTCCTAATAGCTGATAGTGAGTGACCTGTCTGAGATTCAGATGTTTTCAGTAACTTTGCCTCCTGTTTCAGCATGCCCAAGATACTTCAAAGATCAAATATTTTGTTTATTTTGGTCATGAATAATACCTCAAATTACATTATTAAAATAAAATAGCAACTATTTATAGGGGTTTGAATTTGCTTTATCAGAGCTTGGAGGTATATACATACACTTCTTCAGCAAGTGGAGTATTTGACAGCTAACCCTGTTTTCTTCTCTTTAATTTGGTATGAAGGTTTTGGACCCAGTTCATGGTTTGCAGAAAATACAGCAGCTATTATGGGATCCAGCATAATCTCCTGTGAAGCTAGAGACTAAAAGCCTTTCACAGATTCCCAGGCAGTATCTGAGATGTTAGTGAAACAGCAGGAACATCTTGCCATGGTCATTTTTGTCTCCCACTGGTCTCTGCTGTTGCATCTCTGATGCACTGCTGAGTCTGCCATCCTGACCCTTATCCCTGCTCAAGAGAGAGGCTTCACATCTGGATAGAGTTCAACTGGAAGACCAGCTGCAGAAATCAGGGAAAAAAAGATGCTAAATGTCTGGCACTCATCCCCCATCAGGCGATTTGGTCAGGTTTACCTGTCTAATTAATTGTCTCTAGCTGGAAGTTCTAGAGAAGTTACTATGAAATTTGGGATTTGCTGTTCCATCTTTTAAGAAGTAAATTGTTTCAGAGCCTTCAGTTAAGTAGTCATATTTTCATGGAAACGGAAAAAGAAGTCTTGTGTTCCTCAGTATGCAACAGCATGTGTGTGTGTTATGTGGACTGTGGGACGGTATTTTAAATGATACCTTGGAGTCTTGATGGGCAATCTTTGGTCTGAATGAGCAATTTTTTATTATAATTAATACTCCCAAGAGAGATTTAAATATACTTCCTTACTTGTGAAGGTAATTATTCATGATATTTGGGCTACTAGGGTGAAAACAATTGACAAATGCTAATGTAACTGAGTATTTACCAAGTAAAAAAAAGCCTTTTGAAATGATTTATATTTCCATTAGATAAAGATAAAAACACCAGGAAATGTCTCATGTATTTAGAAGTTTATTTTCATACCTTCTGCATAATAAACCTTAAATTATTACCATGACACAAATATTTGTCTAAAAATAAAATGGACCTGATGAAATATTTGGAACTGCTAAACTGAATTAATACAAAATAACATTTATTATAGTTGAATTCATTGTCAGTTCTATTAATTTACTTGTCCAACTGTCCAATATCCTGCTTCCTACCCTACTTCAAATTTCTCTCCTTCCTTTCTTTCTTTCCTCTCTGATGCTGTTCTGCCATTATCTCCAGCCTTCCCTGAGTTCTCAGTTGACACTGAAGTCTTTGACAGGGTGGACACTGACAAAGAGGGCACCAACACTGTTCCAGTTCACTCTGCTTTCCTGAATTCCTGTGCTTTAGGAGGTCAGAAAGGCTGCAAAGAAAACCCTTTAACCCACCCCGTTCTACCTTGAAAAGGAGAATGAAAATAGCCAGAGTGAGGGAGTCAGTGTCAAGACCCTTCCACAGTTTCTTTTTGTCTTCTCCTTCCCTCTCCTTAGGCATCAAGGAAGGAAGTTTATAAAGGCCCATGTGCTGCAGGAACAGGACTGTTCTCACATCTTCAGCAATCCTCCTGCCCCTGCCACACACTTTTTCCTTGCTTTCAGCTGCCATCCCACCCTCCATCCTTCTCTCCCAAGGAGATCTTGCCTTCTTCATCCCTGATCTTCCCTCCCAGCTCTGCCTTTTTGATCTGGTTCCTGCCTTTACTCCTGCTCTGCCTTGATGGTATAGAAACCAAGGCCTATGGTCCTAGGGGAAGCTCAGATTCCCAGTTGGGAAGGGAAGATTTCCTTTTTCTACTTCGAGAGCTGAATGGAACAGGGGTAGTTGCTGTTATCCTAAGTTGGAATGCTAAATGGATTTTCTCATAGAAACATTACCCCGCAGATTCTGTGTTTCCTTTTACTTCTGTAACCGTATGGACCTATAGGCTTTCGTGGGCTGGCTTGGAAACCTAGCACATTGATCATTGTTACCAGGGAAGGCAAGTTGTGAGGTTCAAATAGATGACTTGAAAAATCAGCTTGTGCTGCAGAAATTGTTGGGGGTTGCCTTCTTTTTGTTAATTACTCAGTGAGATGGTAGGTAGTACACCTTTAGCTATCCAAAATTAGATTTGTTATGTGAATCAGATGGCTTTTTTTAATGTTTGTCATTAAAGGAGATCTTACAGTGTCGTTGAAAGAACAGAGTTTTAGTTTATCATAAGAGGAAAATCTTGTTTCTACCATTTCTTGCTGCTGATTTGAAACTTTTCAAAGATATTCAACCTCTTTCAGTTATTTTGCCCTCATTTACTTAGTGATAAACTTGGACAATGTATTTGTTTTATCTGAAGATTTTATTTTATTTTTTAGAGATGGGGTCTCACTATGTTGCCCAGGCTAGTCTCAAACTCCTGGGCTCAAGCTCTCCTCCCACCTCATCCTCCCATAGTGCTGGGATTACAGGCATGAACCTCCATACCCAGCCACCTGAAGATTTTAAAATATTTATTAGTCTGTTGAGGTTACATCCTGTTACCACTGTTTGTGGTGTTCAAACAAGTGAGGGATTTCAAAGTGATAAAAGCACAGCTAAATACATTTTAAATTTGTTCTCCATAAATGTGTTCAGCCTTAGCTTGGTTGAGGAAATATTCCTAATAAAAGTCAAGATAGATCCTTTTTTTTGCTCTCCAAACGACTCTTTTGTTTGAAAAATGAATTTGGGTAAGCACACCCTGTTCATTTTAAGAGATTATCAGATTATTTAATTACAGAGAGCAGTGGTTAAAAACATGATCTCTAGGGGTAAAATGTGCAGATGTTCAGATTTTCTGACAGTAGCTTTGTGTCAGATTAAGCAGATTGCTTAATCTCTGACCTGTTTCCTCATTTTTGAAATGGGGATAATGTGGTATCTACCTCATGTGAGTATTAACTGAGCTAGAGGCTGTATCATATTTAAAACTCGCCTAGCAATGATAAATGCTCAAAAAGAGTTCTTATTATTACATTGACATCATCATTGCTTCTATTACTGTTCCTACTTTAGCTATCTTCTGAGATGATACCCCTTCTGTTCTAGGGGTGGGGGCATGAAAGATATTTGTTTACTTGGTAGTAATTTTTTAGTGCAGAGCCTATTGAGGGAGCCAGGGCAGCAGTATATTAACTGCTGGATAAATCCACAATTGGTCATAGTGCCGGAAATCCATAGAATATTAAGCTAATTTTTTTTTCAGTAACACCATTCCTATCATATTAGGTATAAAGAACTATACCACTTTAATATGTCAATGGAAAAGAATGCAAACTCTGTAAAATAATTTAAGGAGGTTTATTCTGAGCTGAATATGTGCGACCTTGGCCCAGAGAGCCACGCCCAAGAAGCTTTGAGCAAGTAGTCTCACTGTGATTGGCTCACAGTTTCGTTTTATACATTTCAGGGAGACAGAAATTACACATAAATCATAAATCAATACTTGGAAGGTATACACTGGTTTTGCCCAAAAAGACAGTACATCTCAAAGTGGGACTTCGAGGTTATAGGTGGGTTTAAAGATTCTTTGATTTGTAATCGGTTAAAGAAATGAAGCTTTGTCTAAAGGCTTGGAAGTTTTAAGATAAGATAAGGAAGTCTGTTGATCAGAGACGCCACTGAACATATTCTGGATGTATACTCAGACTCAAGTGATCTGTTAAGTATATTGATGACCTGCAGGTGTGGTTTAAGCTTTGCCTTGTATAGCTTTAGGCTTGTTAATGGATTCCAGAGGATATCTCCAAAAAGGGAGGGGAGCATGACCAGACATGTCTGACCTTGCTTCTCATGGCCAGCATCTCAGTTTTAGGGTATTTTTGGGGTCCCCTTGGCCAAGAGGGGGTCCATTCAGTCAGCTGAGAGGGGGCTTAAGATTTTAGTTCACAGATATATGAGCACAACTGTATTGTTTGTGTAACTGCGATGTCGTTATTACAATTTAATTATCATGGCATCTGTAAGGCTAGAGTCTGTGTAAAGGGAGCCTCAATTTCTAAAAGGTCCATTTATAAGACTTTTGTTTTTTTTTTTTAATCAGCACCATTTTCCCACATTTTGTGTCACATATGGTGCTCAGATTCCCAGGCCAGCCCAGCATATCTGAATTTTTGAATACTGATAATACTATAAAAACTAACTTCTATGTATAACAGTGTTTCAGCAGGAACATGCACTGAGTGTATCAGGTACCGAAAGATTATGAACGGAAACTTGCAGATAGGGCAGCAGGGTTATCTTCCTTTGCAGTCGTAGCAAAGACTCCCAAGCCTTGGGAAGAGGCCTTTCTTCTCTGACAGAGGCTGAGGAGAGGGTGAGTAGTGGGGACTGGTCTCTAGAAGCTTTCTCCTGGTTTGGCTCCTCAAAATGCTGTGTGGTATAGTGGTGAAGAGCATAGACTGTTCACCCAGAGTGCTTGCCTTCAAATCTCTGTTCCGTTACTTAAAGAATTTCTCATCTGTAAAATGAAAATAAAAGTAGTGCCTCCTTTACAGGGTACTTGGGAAGATTAAATGTGTTAATATGGGTAAAGCACTTAAAACAGCACCTGGCTCCTAGGTGAGTGCATAAGAAATAGTACGTATTTTTTATTATTAAGCTTCACTGTTTTAGGACCTCTAGAATACCCTTTTCTACTTGGCTGTCGACTGTCCACATCTTTTGTACTAAATAGGATTCTTCTCCCTGTCGACCTGAGGAATCGTTTCAGACTTTTCATTTTCAGTCCTGCCTAAAGTATTTTTTTGAGACTTTTTTGGAGTTTATTTTATTTTGTAATGTTGGAGAAATAGGTGGTGTTTAAAGAGATCCCTCTGTGAACCCATTCCATCCCTCATTTAGGCCTCGTGTGGATGGAAATATATCACTTGAAGATAGATATTGATTGTGGGCATTTGATTGGTCAGAATTGAGGTACAAATTTCTCAACTTTTGTACATTTTTGCTAAGACATTTCTTTTTAAACTTTTTATTTTTTGTTTGTTTGTTTTTTTATTTCAGCATAATATGGGGGTACAGATGTTTAGGTTACGTGTGTTGCCCTTGCCCCCCCTCCCCCCCTCAGTCCAGGTTTCAAATATGTCCACCCCATTGCGTGGTGCACTTTGCACTTTTTGTGTACACATATACCCGTCCCCTCCTCTCTCCTCCCCCCTCCCCCCTGCCCAATATTTAATAGATGTAATTCTTATATATGCACTTATGTGTTGATCCGTTAATACCAATTTGATGGTGAGTACATGTGGTGCTTATTTTTCCATTCTTGGGATACCTCGCTTAGTAGAATGTGTTCCAGCTCCATCCAGGAGAATATAAGAGGTGCTAAATCACCATTGTTTCTTAAAGCTGAATAGTACTCCATGGTATACATATACCACAGTTTATTAATCCACTCAT
>CAUYSK010073883.1:0-30395 GCA_963575035.1 Avahi laniger | reverse complement strand
TTTATAATATTCATAGATGATATTTTGTATTTCCATGGCATCAATTGTAATTTCTCCTTTTTCATTTCTGATGGAGCATATTAGAGTCCTTTCTTTTCTGCTTCTTGCTAATCTAGGAAGAGGAGTTTCAATTTTGTTTATTTTTTCAAAGAGCCAACCTTTTATTAATCTGTATAGTTTTTGTGTTATCAATTTCATTTAGTTCTGCTCTGACCTTTGTTATTTCTTTTATTCTGCTATGTTTGGGATTAGTTTGCTCATCCTTTTCCAGTTCTTAGACGATTCATTAGACTGTTTATTTGTGATTTTCTGTCTTTTGGATATAGGCATTTATGGATATAAATTTTCCTCTCAGGACTGCTTTAGCTGTGTTATAGAGATTTTGATAACTTGTGTCTCCTTTATCATTTAGCTCAAAGAATCTTTTGATTTCTATCTTGATTTCCTCCTTAACACAATAATCATTCAGCACAAGATTGTTCAGTTTCCATGACTTTGTGTAGAGATGAGAGTTTCTGTTGGAGTTGATTTCCAATTTTATTCCACTGTGGTCTGATCAGATGCATAGTATAATTTCTATTATTTTAAATTTTTATTTTATTTTTTATTTCTGCATATTATGGGGGTACAAAGGTTTAGATTACGTTGCCCTTGCCCCCCTCCAGTCAGAGCTTCAAGCATGTCCATCCCCTAGATGGTGTTCATTGCACTCATTATGTATGTATATACACTTCCCCTCCTCCCCCTCCCATCTGCCCGACACCTGATAAATGTTTTTTCTGTATGTGCACTTAGGTGTTGATCAGTAAAACCAATTTGTTAGTGAGTACATGTGGTGCTTATTTTTCCATTCTTGGGATACTTCACTTAGTAGAATGGGTTCCATCTCTATCCAGGATAATACAGGAGGTGCTATATCACCATTGTTTCTTATAGCTGAATAGTACTCCATGGTATACATATACCACATTTTATTAATCCACTCGGCCTTCTGATTTTTTAAGGGAGATTCTTGAATGAAATATAACTCTTCTTGGATTTACCCAGGTTGCAGTGAATACATGTTTTTAAAAACTGCCCTGTGTATAAACTATGGTGACAGAAGCCAGAAAGTGACTGCCTCTGGGTGGAGACGTGGGGTAGGGACGGGAGGGGTAGGGCTGACTGCAAAGGAGCACAGGGGAGCTTTCTGGAATGATGGAAATATTCTGTGACTTGCTCTAGGTAGTGCTTTCGCGAGTAGACACAATTGTTAAAGCTGATGGGATGGAACACTTATAATTCATCTACATTCATTATACCTCAATAAAAAGAAAAAAAATAAACAGAAACAAAAAAATTACCTTATACATTCCAAAAAAGCTTTGGCCCCCTGCCACGACCTCAAGCCCAGTCTCCTCTTCCTCCCCTGTTCATTCTTACGGAAGAAAGGACAATTCAGCGTGAATAGGCATAGCCGGCCACACTCCCCAACCCCTCCAACCAAAGCCCCAAAACAAAACTGGAAACAATAGGGCAAAGGAAGGTGAGCTCCAAAGGGGCCCTCGGACCAGCTCTTCCCTCTCCCTCAGAGGTGGTCTGTGCCCACCGTCCAGAGATGTGCTCCAAGCCACCCACGCAGGCTGTTGCCCGATCAGCCCAGATGGAGACAGAAGGTCTCAGTCTCCTGGGCCGTCAATCTAGCACCTAACAGGAAATTCGTTTGGGAAGAGGAGGGAGTGTGGACGGGTCAGAATCCTTCCATCCTTCTTTTTACAGAGCAGAAAAACATCATATATCCAGGTACCGGCAATAATTCAAAGCTGTTCAAACTTCAACTTCCGTTCCCATCCCACCTGCCTGGTGCTGAAACGTGCAGCCAATCTCAGGGTGAGCTGAAGGGTCCACATTGAGGCTGGATCTGTGCCAAGTGTGGAGGTGGGTGGTTGACTATGGAGGGTTGTTTTCCTAATTTTTAAAAAAAAAAGCCTCTTTGGAAGAAGAGAGAAATATGAGCCCGAGGAGGAAAACATTCTCCTCACCTAAATCTAAGGGCAAATGGTGCAGCCGCTGACCTTCAGCAGCTGAAGGAGACCCAGAGACCTGTGCAACCCTGGTTCGTGAACACCACGAACTCGGCGTGGAGACCGGGTGCTCAGTCAGGCTGACTCGCCAGCCACATGACTCACTCTTGTCAAATCCTTGCCTCAATAGAATTATGGATTACTACGTGCCACAGACCGTCCCAGATCCTGGGCAAGGAGAGAAAACAAAGTGTAAAATCCAAGACACCAAGGCCCAGGAACAAGAATATTAGAGATAGAAGGGACCTTAGGAACCATCGACTGCAGCCACCTCATTCTCCAAAAGAGAATGTAGTCAACGACGAAATGGCCTAACACAGATGAGGGTTCGCATCCAGAGGAATCAAACCTGCTCTGTTGCGTTGATTCTATATCCAAGGGCATCTCTGAGCATCTGTTCCTGAGAGGAAAATGCTTTCGGGCAGCAAAGAAATGGGTTAGAGATGGTAAAGAGACAAAGAGAGAGACGTGGGATCGGATGACAACATCCTAAGATGCTGCTCTCCCTCCTCTTTCCTGACTGCCTGGCAGCACCTCTCCAGGGCACAGGTGTCTGTGGGCACACTCGTCCCCACCCCTTGAGCACAAAGGCCATGCCCGGAAACCAACATCTGTCCGCCAAAGACCCACACACTGCCATTACCCACCATTTGCTCGATGCTGTAATACTCACCCCGCTGTGGCCCCAACTTAGACAAAACCATGAAGGGAAAAAATACCAGCCTCAGGCTTCCTTCTCCCCCAATTCCTTCTCACCTACTGCCTACAGGCTGTACCCGGCACTTCCCACCCACGTGACTGGTTCCCCTCAAGGAGCCCCAACTAAACCACCATCTTTCATTGACAACCATGCTAACGTTTCTGGAGCTTTGGTTAACACTGAAAAACAGGGTTCCGTCTCTTTACTTAGCATATTATTCAAATGCAGCTTTTTGTCCAAAATAACAATGGCTATTAATATGGGTTTTTTCTATATGCTAGTACACTTTTAAAGTGCTTTACCTCTGTTAACTCGTGGAACTCCAGCAATAAGTCTAGGAGATGAGTGCTATTAATTTTCCCACTTTCCAGGGGAAAAAAGGAGGTGCAAAGAGATTAAGCCACTTGCCCAAGGTTACTCAGTAGGTGAGCAGCAGAGCTTGGATCCAAATGCAGGCGGTCTGGTTCCAGAGCTTCTCCCCTGGGTCACTATGCTGTATTATCTCTCCAGATTATCTTGGTGCCTTTTCTGTCCCTCCTCAAAACAAAACAAAACAAAAAAGACCCATCACCCACTTTCCCGTCTGCATTCTCATAGTATTCTGTTCTTACCTCTGTTTGCCAGCACTTTCCACACCGATTCAAAATTGTTTTTGTAAACAGCTGTCTCCTCCCCTGGATTATGAGTTGCTTGCGGAGACAGAGTTTATATATCTCTGTCACAGTTCAGCAAATATTTGCTGAATCTCTGAATAAATAAATAAATATGTTCGTTTCCAAAGGAGCAATGCTTTAACCTAAGAGAGAACGAAAATCCCTGGATTGCGAATCAAGAAGCTAAGGTTACAAGTCCTGTCACTAACTAGCTGTGTGACCTTGAGCAACTTCTTTCACCTCTCTGGTCCTTAGTTTCCTCATTGCCAAAATGAAGGTGCTGGGCTTGATGGCCTCCACATTTCCTTTCAGCTGTGGTACCCTAGGCTCTGGCACTGGGGCAGGCCAGAGAGAGACAAGCTGGGCTTCCAGTGTCCCTCACATTCCATTCGGAGGTGCAGACGCCATCAGCCTGACTTGACTAAGAGTCACCAGGAAGAGCAGGCAGGAATGTTAACTGGGATGGAGAGGTAGCAGACTGCGGCCAAGCCCAGGGGCACCACCCTCCATGTGAGAACCACTAAAGGTGTACAAAGAGTCCAACTGCTTTCTGGGGGCCGCCGGCCATCAGCGTGAGAAGAACGAGCCCAGCCACTCTGTCTGCAGCAAAGCCACCGAAACGCCTGTAAATCAGGAAGGGATTACTCTCCTTGAGTAAAACCTATGATGTTCCTTTCACTACTTTCCCCCGCTGTCATTACCCAGTCAGGCACTCTTGGCGATGTAAACAGGTGATTAACAGGCAGGTTTTGGGAGCAACTGGGAGCAGGAGCTGCCTCTCTGCTCAGCCCTGCACTTTCTTCTTCCTCACTGCCTCCCTCGGAGCGCTGACGAGGGGGAGCACCTCGGCACTAACTCTCTCACCCACCACGGCTCCTGACCCCTCTGGATGAAGATCTCTCCCAGGGGCAGGGGAAGGAGTATCGTGGCGGTGGGAACCTCGTTTACTCAGCAACGAGATGAACCTGGCATGAGAAATCAGACTCAGAACTGAAGCTGGCAAAACATCTGACGGGGTGTTGGCAGCCAGAGACAACAACGTGGGTTACACAGAGTCGCAAATGGCAGAGAACACCAATCAGCAAAAGGATTCCCTGTGTCTTCTGGCCTTTTCTCTGAAACCAGCTCATTTCACCCAGTCATAACACGGTTTTTAACAAAAGCTCGGAGCTGGGAAATGAAGGTTTCCTGTCTTGTTCTCCAGGTCACAGGCATTTTACTGGAAGGTGCCTTCTTTCTTGGGCAAACATTTTATGGGTTATCTTTGAGTGAGCAGCCCAGACAGCAGAAGGAGGAGGAAATTTTTTAAAAAGAGGGGGGGACTCTTAAGAACACAACAAGGAAGGTCCAAATGAGGGACGGAAAGGCACCACTGTCAGCACAGCAAGTCAAGCAACCTGCCCCAACAAGAAGTCAACTCAACCCAGAGACTCAGCTTAAAGGTTGGGCTTAAATTTATAGATGTTTATATTCTGGATTCAGCAAAGATTGTACAGTGTAAGGATATGTTTTTTCTCTAGAATGAAAAAAATCCCAGAGTTGGAGAACCTTTGGGCCCAAACCCTATCTAATACATAAATCCCTTCTACAATACCTGCAACAAGTGTTAAAACCCATCCTCTGCGTCTCACTTGTGGGACAGGAGACTTTCTAGTCACTCTGGAGAAGATCTCATCATTGGAGGCTTCACCCAGAAATTGAGCAGAAATTTGCTTTCCAGAAATGTCTACCCATTTTTCATCATTCTGTAAAACATAAATCTAATTCTTAGGCTACCAATTATCTTCAAAATATTTGAGGACAGTCTTTGTGTTTTCTCTTTCCAGCTTTAGTAACCCTAAAATCATCAACCAAAATACCTCCCGATCTTGGTTGCTTTCCTCTGGGCATGTGTCAGCTTTTTACCTTTAAATTCTTCACCAAAATGAATATGCCTTTTATAGTCTGACCGTGACAGAAGGGGACAGAACGATTATGCCTCTTTTGGAACATTCTGCGCCCACCAATATTTTCTCAGGGTGGACATGTCACACTGTGGACTAGTGAAGTTTGTAACCAAAATCTGACCCTTTCACATCCCTCATTGCCAAGCTAAGCAGTCCTCCATCTTGTTCTTGTACGATTGGTTGTTTGAGCCAGAGTACAGAATTTTACATTTTCCCCCAGTAATTATCCTCTGGTTTGGAGTCATTCCAGCTGTCTGAGACATCTGGTTGCAGATTAAGTCATCCACAGGTTCACAAACCTTCCAACAATGGGTCTTCTACTAATTTGATCAGCATATATGTCGTCTTTGTCTAACCAAGCCATTGATAGAAAGGTTAAATAGAACAGACCAGAGGCCAGAGCTCTAAAGGGTGCCACTAGAGCCTTCTCTCCAGATTAATGTTTTTCAAGGAATTAGGATGCTTTGGTGCTATCTCATAGTCCTCCTGGGCTTTAATATCCAAACTCCTGAGTGTGATCTGGCCTTTGCAAAGCTATTTATCCTCCCTGGTACACAGAGCAATCTGTCTTTCCTCAGACATGCCCTACTACTCCTTGCCTCCGTGTTCTAACTTTGATTTCTTTGCCTAGAACGCCCTTTTCCTGATTGTTCAGCTGCTGTCCTCCTACTAATTTTTCAGGTCTCAACTTAAAGTTTCACCTGCTTGTGATGCCATTCTCTGCTCCATACACAGAATTAGGTGTTCCTGGTGTATCCTCTACCACCCTCGGCTATCGTACCTACGTACTGAGCTGCAGCTGCCTGCCTGTCTCCTGGACCAGGGACAGGAAATGGATGGTGCATCTGTAATTATTCCCTCTCCCACCCTCATGGAAGACTGGACTAATAATCAGTCACTATGTCCAGATGAAGCCTCAGAATCCAACCTTCCAGGCAGCCACTATCAATGAAATGATTGGATCTCACACTCAAGTTGAAACCTTAGTTTATACTTTTTTCTATTTCCTTAAGGGCAGAAACCATGCTTCATTCACCTTTGCATTGCCAGGCCCAGCAAAGTGTCTGGCATAAAACAAACTCAATCAATATCTGTTAAATGAATGACTTTGTTACCAGAGACCTAGCATTTAGAAAATGAATTTTCCCATGTACATATAAGATCCCTGTATATAAGGCTGGGTGCAGCAGCTCACACCTGTATTCCCAGCACTTTGGGAGGCCAAGGTGGGAGGATCGCTTGAGGCCAGGAATTTGAGGCTAGCCTGGACAATACAGTGAGATCCTGTTTCCACAAAAAAATTTTTAAAATTTAGCCGGGCGTGGTGGTGCACACCTGTAGTCCCAGCTACTCAGGAGGCTGAGGAAAGAGGATCTCCTGAGCCCAGGAGTTGGGGGTTGCAGTGAGCTACAATTGCATCACTGCACTCCAGCCTGGGCAATAGAGTAAAACCCTGTCTCTAAAAAAAAATTTTTTTTTAAAAAGATTGCTATATACAAAATAATTCTGGTTATTCTGGTAATGGTAAAAGGTAGCCAATAGCACTAATTGTGATTAATATTAGAGAATAATAATTAACCATTACTTAAGAACTTTCTCCACCTGATTCTGATCAGAGTTCCCTGAAAGGCTGGCCTGATTGGTCTTGGTGTCCACAGCCTTCATTTGATACACACATAGGCAGGGCCTTACAGGCCTGGAAACAATTTGACTGTTTTCCCAGCTTTATGTATCCTAAATATCTATTAGCTGATAGTAATTTTAGGAGATCTGAATGCCAGCACTGAAAATGGGTCTGCCAAAGTTTTATCTATAAGAAATCTGTAGTATGAAGATTGCTTCTCCATGGAACACTCTTCAGAGATAGCTGCTAAACCAAAAAAAAAAAAATTTAAAAATTCCTAAAGAAACTCACTTATCATCACTCCCTAGTGTTGTTAAAGATAGCCCCTGCAATAAGTCTAGACGCATCTGTGCTTATGTAAAGGTGGAATAATGGCATCGCTGCCTATTATTAATTATTTAGTAATTAGCACTTCTTTGTGTATCTCTACCTATGGAAAGGATATTTGGGGTTATAAATTTAATCTAATCTCCAAGTTTACTCTTACAGGGTCACAATGTATACAGAACAGAACTTGTAAATGAGGAAGATAAGAAAATTAAGACAGAACATTCTCCTTCATTTTCATAAGTAAATTTCAGAGGCCTAAAGAATTCCTAGTAAGATACTCAAACCAAATTCTGGGGCTTTGTGAGTACACTGTGTAAATTGGGAGTGGTGAGTTGTACTTGGCTAGAGGTAGTTGACAAATAAAAGTTTATTGGATGGATGGATGGATGGATGGATGGATGGATGGATGGATGGATGGATATGAAACTTTGCTTATGGAGTAACTAGAAAACCAAACATCCCATCTCCGGATTCAACTGCCTAGAAACCAAAAAGAACCTGGCATAATCAACAAGAAAGCCAGCACCTCAAACACAGCTCAAATTAAGTCATGAGTAAACTTATTAGATTCAAATTCTTTTACAGGCAAAGTACCTTTTAAAGAAATAATTTAAAAGATTATAAAGGAAGACTTTGGGTTTGGCAATCAAGGCTAACTATGATTACTGATTTGGATGTACTTACATATAACATGACTCCCTTAACAACACTGTAGGAACACAGGGTGTGGTCCTCTCTACTCATGCGGAGCCTTGGGTTTTTCTCCAGCTGGAAAACTATTACCCCATCAACTTCTAAACATATTATTGCTTGCTTTAAGCTGGAAAAGGCCCCATGAGAAGAATATTTTGGCTGTTGGACATTTCTAGATTTTGTTCTGAGTAAAGGGCTCCAATTTTTCCATGCTCGTTAATTCCTTGGCATTGTTTAATCAGCAATACTAATAATAATAGGCAACATTTATTAAGCTCTTACTTTGAACCAGGCACTATTCTCAACATTACACAAACAGCATCACATTTAACTCTTAGAAGAGCCCTTGTAGTCATTACTATTATTACCCACATTTCACAGATGAGGAAGTCGGCACAGAGATGGTAGATGATTTCCTATGTAATCCAGCTGAGACATGGTAGACCCTGAATTCATACCCAGCAACCTGCCCTCTTAACAACCAAAACTCTGCCTTAAATGAGTGTGGTCCACACTGTCTTCATAAAGGGAAGAACCCTCACTCCCCTAACCCTTACTTGGTGGGCACCCCCACTCCAGCCCAACCCATCCACTATTATTAATAAAATAAAAAACAAATCAAAATTCTATTTCAGTTTTCTTCCCAACAAAGTAGATAACTGAATTTCTCTACCTGATTTCATGCTGGTTCTTGTTTCTCTCTCCAACACCTAAATTATTAATAGCATTTACCCAGGTCTGTTCTTAGGGACGCTCTATGATAACGTTTTCTGTGGTCAAATAAGTTTGAAAAATAGTGGAGAAAACAGCTCAACAACACCTCTTCGCTGTAAGACTTCTCAGGGTCTTTATGTTGATGGACATTATACATCTTCAAGGGCAGGCCAGGACAGAACAGGCAGTGCTTCGTACACCTATCTGACTGGAGAACCCTTTTGTCACAGAATACACACGAGGAACATTACCAGAAAGGAAGGTGGTCCCCATGTCTGTGGCCTCGACTCTGATCTCAGACCACAGATCATCTCCCTAGTTTGTCTAAAGCTCTGAGTTCTACACAGGCTTTCATTTCTACCTTATCTCAACTCACTCTCCCTCGCAAACCCTGTCCCTTTGGCAAACCACAACAGAAGACATCATCCATAATGGAAGTGAGAGGGTGTTTTTTTTTTTTCTTTATGAACTCATTTTACAATTTTTAGGTCAAATTTAGTGCCAGGAAATAGTCATCAGTCCAGAAGAGCTTCCTTTCACCAGATAATAATAATAGGAACTAAGTAATCTGGTTGGGTTTCCTTCTCCACCCCCCTTCCTTATTACCAAGAGGTAATAAAAATAAATAAATATAAGTAAATATATAGAAAATAAATAGATAAAGCTCTGCTCAAAGCTTGTGTTCCTGTTCAACTATAAAATCTGATTCATTCCAAGTTCCTGCAGCTTCTATTTCTCCTTCCTCTTGACAGTTTATTTTCTTTTAAGTTAAATTGTCCTTTCAACATAAGTTTTAATATTTTCGGTTGGCAAACCATTGAGAGAGGAAAGTAACTAATCAATGGCGTTATTCAACAAATGGCCTCTCAGGACCTGTGACACAACAGAGACTAAACAGACTGTGGTCTGCACCCTCATGGAGTTTACAGCCTTGTGAGGGGGACTGACAAGAAATAAACACATGGCTGTGAACATGCTTATTTAGGAACAAATTGTATCCAATAATTAGTACAAATTGTAATACGGTAACAAATTGTGACAAAGGCCTAATAGTGCGGATGAAAAGAGAAGGAACGCCCTGAGCGAGGACAAGCAGGGCGGCAGAGCGGGCAGGCAGGGCTCCACAGTTAGGTGTCCTGGCAACGGGGGAGGTTGAAGAATGAGAAATGCTGGCGCTGAGGAGCCAGGGCAGCACAGGCCAGGCCCGCAGAGTCCCGCAAGCCAAGCCACGGTGAGGATTTCAGTCCCCAACCTGTACGCAAATGGCAGCCATAAAAGAGTTTTAAAGGAAGGCTCACGATCAGATTTCTGGTTTTGAAAAAAAATAACAATTCCCGCTACAATGTGGTGAATAGATTAGAAGGAGACAGAGAAAATGTACAGAGACAGCCATGAGGCTGCTACAAGCTGTAGGGCTTGAACCTGTTGCACAAATAACGATTAGGTTTGTTTCCAATCAGTTCCTCCTTGCCAAGGAACGGTAAGGGTGTTTTCAGAGCGAAAGAGAAATAAAGGAATACAGGGAAGCTAGCAAACGCCAAGGGACGTTTGGAAATGAAGCCTTCGCCAGCTTACCACACCAGTCCTACCCGAGCCCTTCACCTCACGGTTCTCCACACACCCCATGCTGCCAGGGAAGGGGAGCAAGGCCTTTCTGGAGTCCCCAAGGCCACACCATCTGCCCACAGTTCGGCTGCGTGCCAAAGCGGGATTAGAAAGCAAATGGAAAAGAGAAAAAGACGGCATGAAATCGAGCCAGATGCCAGAGAGGTCCTTGGAGGAAAGCACTCTGCAAGCGCTGTTCCCCTCAGGAGGGGTGTCGCTGTGGTCAGAACCCAGACTCGAGGGCAAGGAAAGCCTTACAGCCCCCCACGCGCAGCCTGCAAAGCCTCACCTGTGTGTGTCAACAAGGAGCGTCTTTGTCCTGTCTGACATGTTCTTACCAATTCTTCAGCTAGCTTATAAACTTTGACAGCACACATCAAATGAGCCCAGTCTCATTCATTTACCGTTCCCCACCCCAAAATGTCTAATAAATTGTTTCTTCTGAATATAGAAGCTGGTAAATTTTCCTCTCTAACTTGGAAGTCCAAGGCTTCCCTAAAAAAAAAAAAAATCAATATCCCCTATATTTTCTCTAAAAATAGTAAAGAAAAATATAGAAGTCTCCTGTGGCCTACGTAAAAAGCAATGCTATTTACTGCATCTTCAGCCACACTCTACGGAGCATTCTGTTGTCCTCCCCACAACCCCAGCACCTCTTTCCCACAAGCTCCACCTCACTCTACTCCCTCCAGGGCCAATCCTTCCACCATAATTTTACAAATAAAGAAAGAATAAGAAGTGTAGTTCACAATGTATTTTACTCTTACCACGTGCCAGATTTTATACACACTGTCACTCAGTCATCGCAACATCAAGGGTATGCACGATTATCTCCACCGTGCAGATGAGGAAACCGAGACTGAGGTTCAACAATTTGCCCTAGTCACACATGGAGTGGCAGAGCCACAATTCGAATCTATGTTGATCTGGCTCCAAAGGCCAAGGGTTTAATCACTGTGGCCTTCCTCCTCCCAGGGGAATTTTTCTTTCAACTTCAAGCAAAGTTATTAACTCTTTGGGTCTTGGTGTCTTGGTCTTGGTGAACAAAACTCGAGGCCCTTTTCCTTTCCCTCAAGCATCTGAAGAAAAATGGCTCTGCCTCACTAGAAAATCAAAAGTTGGATGTGTGAAAAAGAAAATCCTTGCATGCCCTCATTTTCCAAGAAAATTTTTTCACAAGGTAAAAAAATACACCTGGTATACCAGGTTGAGTTTTTTAAAAATGCTATTTTCATTGAAGAAAAGCATTATTGCTTTCTAAGACAAAGTTAGCTATTTACTTTTTTCCGGCAATCTCAACGACAAGTAAAAGTGCAGCACATGAGATTCTCACCAGGTGAGCTATGCACTCTTCTACTTGGTGTAGTTTGGGTTTAGAAGGGGAGGCTGTGCAACATGACCTCATTTCTACGCAGCCAGCCTAAAATATAGCCTTGAGACTGCACAAAAAGAGGACAAGAGAGAAAGAGAGAATGAAAAAGCTGACATAAACACATGTTCACACACACACACACACACACACACACACACATACATACGCAAACACTATTCATGGAAACACACACATACTCTCTTTCATGGAAACAGTTTCCAATTTGTTTCATAATTGCATTGAGTCATCTGGGCTAAAATTCAGACCATTTCTCAAATTCACCATGCCCCTCATATACAGGAAAATGAGGCATTTAAGAAAATTTCCCTCCTCCCTACATAATCTCTTTCTCTTTAGGCAGTGGATGGAGGTGGTTTGAAAGAGGAGGGGGTAGAAATTTTAGAAATCATAGTTGATGAATTGCAAACGTGTACCAGTGATGCACAGGGTGGGAGGAAGTAAAAAATGAAATTCTTCTGTGAAAATAATGCACATGTCCCAGGAAAATCAGCCACACATTTTTTATGAATCAATAGACCAGTGCTTTCTTTATATGTGCGCCAAGCAGCATTCCTGGGTAACGGTTCCATGTCTCATGAGGTGTAAGCCACTTTACTCCATCTTATTAGAAACATTCAAAACAAGGCAAGGATTTTGAGACCTGTAAAATTTATGGAATCCTAAGCACACCAAAGACAGAATGGACGAGGGACTCCTCTGTTTAACTGGTTTTAATTTATATTCACTTTAGCAGTTTAACCTACCTTTTAAATCCGACCAAGATTTGAAAACATTAATAACTATAAACCATTTTTTAAAATAGTCTCCCACTTTCTCGACAACTTTAAAACTCACTTGCTTAAAGCTTCAAGGACACAAGAAAAATGAATCCCAGAATCCCAGGAAAATTGGCTATAACCTTTGTCACTCACCTGATTACTTACCCGCCTCACCAGCCATTTGAAAGACTAGTGGGCAATGCAGCTATCAGCCTAAATATTCCCTAGAAATTCTAGACAGCAAGTAATGAGGAGAGAAGTGATCAAACAAGTCTATTTATCCTGAAGCCCAAGAAAATTGGACAATGCACAGTGGAAAACAGAATACATTCTTTAGAACAACCAGGCAAAATGCCATCAGAAACTTGTGAATGCACAGCTTTAAGTAACATAGAATAACTTCATTTTTCCACTACAAGGTAGACTCAAAGGGAAAACTCAGTTTAAACATTTACTCTTTAAATTTAGCAATGATTGTACATATGGCATACCAGGTAGAGTCTGAGGTTTTTTTTTTTAAGAAAAAAAAGCAAAGAAATATAAATCATGGCTCTGCCCTCAAGAGTCTTAATTAGGGCTCAAAAATTCAAATGATTTTATTCTTTTAGGCCCTTTTTTCAGATGAAGAAACAGAAGCATAGATAGGTAAAGTAACTTGCCCAAGAACACTCAGTGGCAGAGCTAGGATTTAAACATAGCCCTAATTCTGAAGTTTATTTGAAAAAGTTAACTGCACTTCAGATCGTAAGACATGCATGTTTTTCACTGCAAGTTTAACAAAAGCTAACACAGAGTGCTTATTTTGTTCCAGGCACTGTCATAGGCACTTAGCATAAACTAATTTGTTTACTCCTTATAATAACCTTATAAATAAGTATATGATTATCCCCAACTTTACAGATAAGGACACTGAGGCACAAAGAGGTTAAGCAACTTGCCCAGGGTCAAACATTTGATCAGCGATAAATATGAATTCAAACCAAGGCACCTAGGGCATTTTGTTGAGATATTTTTACAGCATTTTAAGAAAAACATTGATAAACTGGAACTCAGCCAACGGAGAACAAGAAGAAGAGAAATGGGACCCAGTATCCAAAGACTGTGGAGTAATTGGGGCTGTTTGGTCTAGACAAGGATATTTCAAGGGCATACATTTATCATCTTCCAAAAATGTCAAGAGAGTCTTAACCACCCTACGAAGTGAGAAGCAGCCCTGGATCTTATTTGTTCATCTTTTATTCGTTCATCAATTTTTACTGAGTGGCCAATATGTGTCAAATGGAGAGAATGCTCCTTAGCTTAGTAACTCTTGCATTTCAGAAGAGGAAGTACAGCTAATTAATCAGTGAGATTCCTTTTCCAGAATTTATCCAGCAGAGGAGGGGAAGAATAGATAGCAGAGATCACTCCAGCACCGGGAGATGGACAGGTGACCTGTGAATCCCTGCTAATAAGTAAATGCTACAATCCATCTATCCTGTCCTGCACTACCACTGCCAAAAAATGCCATCAAAATCTCACAAATTGCAGCTCTTAATCATCTTCAAAAGACCAAAAGAAGCAGCCCCCCCAAAAAAGAAGAAAAAAGTATTTTAAGTGGGTTTTACATTGAGAATTTGACAGGTTTGAACAAAAGTGAAACATACCACACTTTAAAAATAGGCCAAAGGACTACTTGCATTCTAAAACAAGAGAGCAATTAATGAAGGTACAATGCAATTTCTCTTCTCTCTTTCCTTTTCCTCAAGTTCCTCTTTCATTAACGAATTCCTGAACATATCTCAGTAGTAATTGCCTTGTACTTAGACAGTGTCTTGTCCGTTCCTTATGTTTTTATGTAAACAAGAAACTATGGCATCAGCATCATGGTTCGCCCTGAGCGACAGGACCAGCTCATAACATGTCAACCCTGGGTCCAATTTACAGCAGCAACAGGCACTCACCGTTGGCTCTTCTAGCAAAATGTTTTCCAATTTCTGAGTCAGGAAAAGCATCTGAGGTCAAGATCTATAAACACATTCCAGAACATGAGCGCTTCCAAGTGAATAGACCAATCAAAACCACTGCAATGGTTTTGGATTTAAGTCAGACAGTACTTCCCATGAACTACTGCATTCTTTAAGATTGAGATTCATATATATTTTTTCATTACTGCTATTAGTATAGCTTTTTTTATTAAGATTTTTAAATCTCTTTTCTTGAACAATGTATTGATATTATTTGCAAAAAGACAATAAAAATCCGCTATTTCAAGGCATCCTTCTAGATAAGACAATGAATTTTCCATAGATAAAGAATATTTTTTCCTGTATCAATCCTGAGAGTCTTTAGTGACACTTTTTCTTTTGTCTCCATCAATAATAAGACTGAGAGATTTGCATGAGTCAGTCTAAGACCATTGAAATTAACCTACAAAAAGATGGTAACAGGATTCTACCATGTCAGAATAAGGCTCCAGCCTAGGCCTAGATGTTGCTTCAATACAAGTTTTTGTTTGTTTGTTAGTTTTGTTTTGTTTTTTAATGAATATGTTGGAGGAGTGAGAGTAAAAGACACCCTAAGAAGAGAACAAGCTCTCACAATAACAACAAAAATCTTCCTCTGCAGTTTACAGTACTATCTGAAATAGAAACACCATTTCGCTGTAGCCAGAACCACTCAAACAGGCACTCAGCCCTGAATCAAGAAGCAAACATATGATGGAAGGTAAAAGTCTCCACGCAGCATTGATGATTCCACAACTAAGTGCAAAGAGAAATCATAGCAGAATTTAGTGAAAGCGGTTCAGACTATGTCTCTCCCATCGCTTACTACCTCAATCTGTGGGGGGCAGGGAGGATGGAAAGACTACCTCTCTACAGGAATACTGTCTCCAAAAAAATAAATGATAAATATGCCCTGGTGATCTTGAAAGTGTAAATGACCTGCCATATCATCTCCCACCCTCTCACTGTTCTTCTTTGGATTTTGGGAACCAAAAGAGTTCATAAAAACACGACACGTTCTTGGCTATTGTGGGATTTAAAGAAATCAAGAGATTACGACCAACAAAGTCTACAAAGACAATTATGCCTCCATTAGTACTATTAATGAAGAGAAGAAGTGAAAGATAAATAATGGACAATCCAAAAACCATTTGTATTTGGTTCCGAAGCAAAGTAGATGAGTTCTCTTGCAGTAGGCTTGTGTTCCTAAGTATTCTCCTCTCTGGGCCAATGATAAAATCAGGCTGCCTTTAAGAACACACACTAACCGATCATGGGAGAGAAGGCCAGGAAAGGCTGGGTGGCCTTGGACAAATGTGGGAGGAATTCAGCTGGATAGTGTGCAGGTCTTTAAATCTACCCTTTAGTGAACACCAACTATATGTCAGGCTCTGCATTCGCTACTTACATCATCTCTACTAAGCCTTTGGGTAGCACTGCCCTATAAATATTACCACCCCACATTGCAGGTGAAAAGACCAGGGAAAAGTAGGTTAATGAACTTACCTGGCCAACACCTGGGAGAGGAGGCAGCTGGAGCCCAGCTCTGTGTGGCTCCAACACCTATATTCTTTCCACTGTGTTTTGCTGCTTCACGTTGTCAAGAGACAGTTCTCATGGTGGATAATCCATAGACAAATCATCAAAAGATGATGTGTGCAGGATTTCACACCAGACACGTAAGTATGCAAATTTACCAGGGAAGGGTGGTATTTAACTGCTTACTGATGGGACATAGTATAAACCACCTTGGTATCATAGAAAACATACTTACCATGAATTTTTTCACAGATATGTATGTTGACAGTTTCTGTTGAAACCAGGCAGTTTGTTTGTTTCTATTTCTCCACCAAGCTTAATAGAGTCTTGTGCAAAGCTCGACAGGGTCTCATTAGTGTAAATTAGTGACTCAATATCAAACTAGGAAACAAGTAGTTAAGAGACCCCAGCTAAGACAAGTTTCATTAAAACAATAATGACTTAATACACACTGTGCCCAGTTTCAGAAAGCTCCAAGCTCCCTAATCATTTTCTGGATGGTTTCCATTCCAACCAGCTTCCATGTTGGTATAAACCCATCAATCTCCAGGGAGGACGGGCATGGGAAAATGAACATAATGTTAAGTCTACAGAGACTTTGTTGCAATGTCAAAATCAATGATGTCAGTTTAAATTACAGCTAAAAAAAAAAAAAAAAAAGAATGGTAAAAACAAATGTCTCCTGGAGCCTGTCTCGTTGCCTAGAGCAAATGCTCTACCAAGTTGGGTAGAGAAACCGGTTTCCATTTGTCTGGCAGTTTTCTCACTGCTTCTCATGCACTTGGCAATGATAACACGCTCTCCAATCCAGTAAATTCAGCCGAGCACCTGGGAACTCCCCTGCTCCATAGGGGAATGATCACTTGTAGCAATCAATCAAGTCCTTTGCTCATAACATCTCTCTGTTTATTCCCATAACTACTGAAACCCCCCAGCTTTCACTAAAGAACTTGCTAACTTCCTCAGCCAGAAGCTCGAACTTTTTCAGCACCACAAACCCTTTCTCTTATTCTTTCCCTGTGGGTACCATGCTTCAAAGACTCTATCAACCACATGCTTATTACAATGACCAGAACTGTCTCCTTCTCTTAGATTTTGAAATATGGAAAACAGTTGACAGACCCCACTACTATCTAAGTCCAGGGATACCCGTTTGGAAAACAGTAAAATTATAATGTAAAGCAGGAAATAACAATAACATTTCACATTTATAGAGTGCTTCCAATAATGCCGGGCATTGTGCTAAGTGCATTACTTACATTATGTGGTTTAATCCTCACCTCAACCCTGGGAGGTGGGCACTATAATTATCTTCCTCATAAAAAGATTCAGAAATGTTAAGTAATTTGCCCAAGGCCACCAAATTTAGTGCCAGAGCAAAGATTTGAACCCCCACTGTGTGACTGCAGGCCACTGCTCTTCTCTGACAGTTCCCCTGCCTATCAACACAGCAGCATTTCCAGCTCCTTCCACTCCTCATGGAAAATGTTAAATGCGTTGTGCACACTTTGGGAACTTTTGGAAAGCTTTGAGTTATCATCTTATACCCCGAACACCTCCATCCTCAGTCTGAGAAGTGATACTGCTCATCTCCAGAGGAGAATGATAGACAGACAGACAATCAGAGACAGAGACAGAGAGAACACCTAGAACATCAGGAAGCATTCAACCCAAGCCAAGAGCATTCTAGAATAAACCAAGGTGCCGGGTGTTTTAGTCACCGTTTACCTGCACCTAACTTCCCCCACTAAACTAATAATGTAGAGACCTTTCTCCTGGACATCTTAGAAGTCTTTAAATATTTCCTTCTAAATTCACTTCTTTGAATGTGAAAGCCAAAGAGGTTTCACTCTGATAGGCAATGCATCTAGATTTCTGATGAAATTACCAAGACAGCACTGGACAATGAACTCCGGGCACTCTTGCTATCATCCCTAATTCCTACTCTTACCACAAAGAGAAAAAAAGTACCTGGGTGGGTGGGGGTGGCAGCTTTTTCCAGATGCTCTGAGTTCAAATTATGAGTTCTTTAAGCATAGCTAAATTTCTGCATGCAGATGTGATTAATTTTTATGGCATCTGTGAATAATATTGTGGTGTGCGTGGAAGGGAAACTGGGGGAAATAGAACACCAGATGGTATCTACAGTATGACTTCCACTGTGTGCAAAGTTACAAATTCAGGGAAAGGGACTATTAGTGAACCCAAAAAGATACAAAAAGTTTGATTTATACAAATGGTGAGCCCACACACATTTTGCCTTATGTTTTGAGTTTACTTTCTGTTTTAATATTTGTGCAATAAATAATAATTTCAAAAGCATATTATATACAGAGTGTATAATTATGTGACACAACTATAAACAAATTAGCTTTATGACACGTCAGCCAAGCATTAGCCATTTAGAAAATAAGAGTTAGGATACTTATCTGATGTTACTTACTTACCTCTCTCTCCCTCAAAAGGAACTATGCCCAATTGCAAGATTTTTTTTGATCATTCTTTGTGTCTTCAGGGACAAATCCTGCGGATAGCACTCTGCCTCTACTAGGAGCCCAACAAGTGCTCTAGAATAATAGAATGAGGTTTTCTGTGGGTGTTGTTTTTCAACTCAGAGAAAGACCAGCAAGATTACAACTACAGTGGATACAGTTCCTTAATAAGCCAGCACCACAAAGCTATTATAAGTTCTATAATAATAACAAAAAAAAATGTGTGTGGAAGGGCAAGGTTCAGAAAGTACAAGGAGGAGAGAACACGGCAAATGAGATTTGTGGTGAGGACCTCCTGTTAGCACTTGTTCTGTAGGACACAATCCCTCATCTCAGCAGGTCTGAAAGAGAGTAAGGTTCACACTATCTTAAGGACTTGGCAGGCCGGGCACACAGACATAAAGGATGGGCACAAAGGCCAAAGTCAGTCCAGCCAAAGTGAGCTGCAGGCCCGTATGGAAGGACGTGGGGAAGATGCCAGTGTGTTCAGACTCGCCAAGGAGCGAGGTCTTTGACAAATTAAAATTCTAGATTATTGGGAGTTACAAATAATCGGTAATAGCCACAGCTGTCATTATCATCATTCCAAGAAACAACGGAGAACTTAGGATCTGTGCACCCTCTCTAAAACACCTCTGATCCAGATGAAGAACTGGAAGGCTGCCCCCTCTAATGCACAGAGATTTCAACACAGCCAGGTCATGCACCTCTGCAATCACTCAATAGATGCTTCGTATTGAATAGAAAGGGCTGTGGGGGATGACAGAAGAAAACAGAAGAAATACACACTTCTCGGCATCAGGATTCATGCTAAGGCTTAAGTAACCTCACAATGTGATTCACACACTGCAAATAAAAATGATGCAAAATGAGTGCCTATTTGTAAAAACAAAGCGTATAAAAATATATGTCTTGAATATAATTTCTTTTCTATTCTTCTCACCACATTCCCAAATCCTACTCACCCTCCCAGGCTCAGCATAGAGGAGTCTACCCCATGAAACTCCCGGTCCCTCTCTAATCTTCTCATGCCTGTCCGGATGATCCGGTGGATGGTGACCAGAGCATCTCCTCTGAGCTCCCAGTTATCTGCACCTTGGCAGAGATCATAAAATAATAAGAGCTGCCATTTATCAAATGCCAACTCTGGGCCAGGTCCTTTTCACAGCTCATTTTAAATCCTGAAGCGACTGACTCTTCCAGGAAGGCATGTATTATTTACAATTTAAGGGTTTGGAAACTGAAGTTCAAGATTAAGTAACTTGCGGCAAAGCCCAAAGAGCCTGAATTTGAACCCCCGTCTATCAAACTCCAAAGCACTTTGCTCTGCCTTCTGCCTTATCCCAGGGACCAGCCTCTCCCTGCCGCATACTTCTCTCTCTTACCAGGTGACAAGGTCCTTGAAGACAAGACTCATTCCTGAGTCATCACACATTCATTTATGAGCTGTTTTAAGTACTCCCTGAAGTATATGGTGAACAGAACACAGAGTAGATAATAAATACTTGTTGAATGAATGATAAAATTACAGAAAACCCCTGGGAACAGGTAGAAAGAGCAACTGTCATAGCGTTGGCAACAAAAAGCCACACTAATATTTTTCTGGGCCTTTAATTACAAAATGTCCTCCTTTTCAATGCAGCCTGAGATGGTTCGTCCTGACCTGCCTCGGCTACTTTTTCATTAGCAGTTTTACCTCAGCCACGCCTGGGACCTCTCCAGTGTGGTGCCAAAGCGTGAGGCCCTCCAGGCAGTGAGAGCAACAGCTTGTTGCCAAAGAGAACTATCATACATTACTATTCTCTGCAGCAACCTTCACTCCCCAAGCTTCATTATCCCCCAAACAGCCGGAATCAGGAAAAGATAAGCAAACCAAGAAAGGTGGAATATTTGGCCCCTGCCCACCATTTACATGGTCCGACAGTAACCTATGAATCTTACTCTAGATTTATTCTTTCTTTTAAAGCATAAAGGACAAGTGGTCAGGAGCAGACTCATAAATTTGCTCTGACTTTTATGAGATGGGGAATATTTTCGTCTGAGAGGTCAGAATAACTTGGAGGAAAAGACAAAAAAAACTCTCCACAAGTGAACCACCATGCTACTTCTGACATAACCCAGGCCTGCTATCTGCTGACAAGGGAGTCGCTTGCTATCGTGAGCAGTTAGAACTCCTTAAAAGCCATCAAAATAGGTTAATTTTTCCCATTCAACATTATCTTTTCATGTATTTCACATCTCATACAGATTCTGTGGGGAAAGGAACACGACTAGGACTGTTAAGTAACGTAGCCGAATTCCTTAGTAACGAAACAAAACTGGTCTCACTGACCACACCGTCTTGTAGAAAGAAAACAACACAGACTTAAGCTAAGGGAAAGGTTGAAGACAGGAGGAAGTCCAATAAACCTACTGTAGTGTTTTATTTTGTGAAACTACCTGGTCTAACACTCAAGTTTTGTAAAAATGTCTTATTCATTTGTTCATTTTTAAAAAGTATTATGTGTCTAATGTGGTGGTATGAACCAGGAATACTACGACAAATAAGGCTTTGTCCCTGTTCTCCAGAAGGCTGCAGTCTAGCAGCAGTGAGATTGTCTAAGAAAATAGTCCCCATACGGCATGAAAGTGCAGGAGCTAAACAGTATGCCGGTTACTACCACATCGCAGCATTCAGCTGCTATACAGCACGGTGTGCCTAAAATTAATTAAAATAATGGTTTTCACTATGCATACCCAGTGATTTCACCAATGTTATCTGATTTCATCCTCAATTAATCCATCACAAGAACATATTCTTCTTAGGGGGGAATAAAAACCCTGAACTGACTATCAAATCTATTCCTTTCAAGTCTATGTAAAAGAACACCTGGAATTTCACAGAAAATAAATTTCTGTGCGGAAAGGAAACAACTTATGACAAACTCAGATATTTCATGAGATAAACCATAGCCCCTCTATAAAGCTTTCTTAATAAAATAGTTCCCAGCCACTGTGCAGGCCTAGTCTAAAACATAGACTCCACAACTGTAACTAATGAAAGATATTTCTTGATTTCAGAAGGAAATGTATAAGGAAAGGAGAAGGAAACAAAACAAAACAAAACCAAAAACTTAGGTCCCTAGAACTTCAAGGGAAGGAGAAAGCTTTCTTCTCCTAAATTTGACTGACAAGAGGAAATGCAGTCAATTCTCATCTATACTTGGTATAGGAAAAGCAGAGCTCTTATTTTCAAAAGAAACCACTTATTCAAGATGATCAAGTGGAAGTAACATTCTAAGTCATTTGGGGAGATGTCGTAGACACCTTGGTGGGTTCTGCACTGAGCAGCCACATTCTCCTTGCCCATATTTCTTAATGTTTGATACTTGGATTACCCCAGCAGGAAACGAGCAGTCTTTGAATGGAGGGTTTTGTTCAGAATTCTAATAGCTTCCAGCATTTGCCCCAGACCACAAGGAGTACACCAAATTTGCTTAGACATTCAGGCCAGACGTGAAGAATTTCTCTGTCAGATCTAGTAAGCTCCACCAATTTAACATTTTGGCTTCTCCTGGGCAAAGAGAAGACCGCCAAACAGTGCCGGTGCAGGGGGTGGGTAGGAGGGGGGACCGGTGACATGTGGCAGTTCTTGAAAGAAAATTAATGAACACAACCAGTAACCTTTCTGCCCCTCTCTGCCCTCCTCATTCAAGGGAGAGAAGGAAAATTTCAGCAATTGGGGTGACTAGGCAACTGCTTCTCCTTAAAACAGCGTCAAGGTTGTTTTATTTCCTCCACCAGACTTGCCACATTTCATTGTTTGCATTCAAGACCACCCCACTCTGAAGCCTGTTGACTTAAAGGTAGAGCCATCATTTGTTCTGTTCAACAATTTCCTCCTTGTTAATCTACTGAACAAAAAGCGATCCCTGGCAACCTCTGATTCAGTCACAAGGCTAACTACGTACATTCAAACCCAATAAAATATTTGTACTAAGTGCCAGGCACTGTCACTGGCATATTACACACATTAATTTAATGATGATGATGATGACGACAATCAGTAAGAACAGCGTCATTTATCAAGTGCTTACTCTGTGCAAAGCCAGCGTGCAACGCGTAAACATGCTGATCTCCTCACAACACTTTGACAACATAAAATTATGACTTTCCCCTTTTATAGGGAAAAAAAGGACGCCAAGAGATTAAATAAACTTGCCCAAAGTCACACAGTTTGTAAGTGATGAAGCTGGGATTTGAACCCAAGGGCAATGCCTGACCTAACTGAGATAACATTAAAAGTCTATTGCAGTATGTAAGGATGAGATAGATGATAAAATTTTCCAGATCACAGCAAAAAAGACAGGTTAATTACATTACTCATTTGGACCAAAAGCATAACAAAACTGCTTTGTAGCAGAATTTTGTCATCTCTCTAACATTTGGACCTACTTTCAGTCCTAAAACAACCTAGCTAGAGCAATCAACTATTAATATAAAGAGAGACTAGGAACAAATAGGTAGCCCAAATAAACAAAACTATCAATAACATTTTAAAAAATCTTTCTTTTGCACACGCACTCAATTTCTACAAACTGAATTTCTATGAAATTGCCTAGGGATGTGTGTGTCTGTCTGTGTGCACGCTTCCAGTTGGATTTTCTAGTTTTAACACTCCATTCTTATATTAGTGTATGGTAAAACATTCTTACAAGGTTTTGAAAGAACCCATCTTAACAAAGAAAACATTCATAAAAGTTAAATGGGAAACTGAACTCTTGGATTGGACAAGTAATAAAGTTTATTGACGTCTGCTTTCTAAACAAAAGCAGTAAGGAAGAGGTAAAATGAAAGAAAAAAAAATCTCAAAATCTTGAGGTTCCAAAATTTTGAAGGGAAAAAATGATTGAAAAATTTGGACAGCTTCAAGGAGAGACAAGGGCCTTGTCCAACTGCACCTCAGCAGTGAAGATCTGAGCAGCAGAGGGATCGTTGCAAAATCTGGTTCTTCAAGGTTCCCAGGGCCACTCGCTTGTTCAATGGGTAGTTATATCCTAACTTCCAGCCCAGAATATTAATCCAGATTCAGGGCTGACAAGAGCCTGCATGGCTAGGATCCTGCCAGTGACAGAGTAGGAGCCCCTCTGGTAACATGCAGAAAACCAAGAAAATCAAGCACCCTAGCCCCTGTCACTCCAACACAGCACACGTGGACATAGAAATGTAATTTTGCACAATTTTCAAGGGTTCATGAGTCACCTGAGATATGGAATCCACTGAGGACCTCTGTGCATAGTAAGAATTCTTATGCTTGAGGATCTGGCCAAGTTTAGAGCCACAAGTAAGATGATTCAACTGCTTTCTTAGACTGTGGCCTCATAACAGAGGTCAGTTTTTCCAGGTTCTAGACATGAGCTGAGAATAAGTAGCTTTCATTTAGGCAATGGTCCAGCCATTAAAAGTGTGGCTGCCTGAGACTGAATCCTGCCTCCATTTCTTAAAAGCTGTGTCATCTTGAACAAGTTTCATTTAATTTCTTCCTCAGTTGTCTTAAGACATCTCTAAAGTAGGGATGATAGTGATATCTACTTCAAAATGTTCTAAAGATTAAGAATTTTACGTGGAAAGCACTTAGAAATAATACCTACCTAAGCACATAGGCAAACACTAAAGAAATGTTCCCTGCTATTACTCTACGGTTCTTTGTAGAAAAAAAGGAAGATGACCTAAAAGTTCCTAACAGAAAGGCACTGCAGAATTGCAGAGAATAGTAGGCAAGGCTAGCACACATCTCTGTAGCCTGTATTAAGTCATCATGAGACATCCATTTCTGCTATCTTTGCAAAGTTGACCATTTGGTTAACTGAACAAGTATTGTCATTATGTTTCAATACAATACAATATAATACTAGTGTTGAATGCAGGAAAATGTAGTTAGCCTGCAAAATTTATCACAAATAATGGTGAAGAAAAATATGCCATCAGATCCATAGCTTTCCTTCATTTCAGTTTGTGAAGGCTTGACGGGCATACAGTTTTGAATTATCACAGAGTCATAAATGGTGACATATTAGAAGAGACCTCAGTGATCAGGATCATTCTGTACATCTAGTTCTGGGCCTCACTGTGCAGCTGGAAAACCCAAGCCCAGAGACAGGCATGACCTGTACAGATAGACCCTGCTCATAAGGAGGGGAGCCAATAACTCAGACTCTTGGATGTCTGTTTGTGTGTCTGCCCCCTTCTGCTGGATTGTCAACCTCTGAAGGCCAGAATCTAGTCATATTTGTCTTCTCCTCTTCATGCCAGCTCAGCACATGTAGATACAGAAGGCAACAGCAAATAAGGATTGAAAAGAACCAGGTGATGCAGTGTTCTTTGCTTCTACTAAGTGCCATCTTAATCCAAGAAAGGAAAGAGTTATCTCATTCCCTGAAAAGATGACTCAAATGGCAAAGCAAAGCGGAAATCACCACTGAGCATCCTGCTGGTGTGTGAGTCGGCAGACCTCAACTCTGGCCGTACTTCTACCCTAACTTGCTTTGTGATTTTGGACAAGCATTTATCATGACTTTTCTAAAGAGGATGACTAGGCAACATGTTGTCCTTGACAGAGCAGAAAAGAATCAAATTTTATGAAGTCATCACAAAGTAGAAGTCAATAATAAAGGTTGTACTTAATTGCATGCCACTTCATGTTTGAACTATACTTAATAATTCTCAAAAGGCTTCTTTGTACATTATCGCTTAATCTTCATGGTAACCTTAAGTAGATCAGGAATACCTGATAGCCCCATTTTACAGATGACGGTACCAAGGCACAGAGAGGTCACATGTTTATGCCAGAGTTAAATAATAAATACCACCTATATCGAGAGGCAGAATTCATGCCAAGAAAGAAAAAACTATGCTCAGTGGTAGGTCAAGGGCCCAAGAGAGGCAGCACGTGGCTTGAAGCTGAAATTAATGAGGAGCCAGAAAGACTGGTCATCCCCCCTAACTTCCGATTTCTTTACTCAAAATTCTACTTTCAAAAATATGCCTCTCCCACAGCCACAGGGAGATCAGATAGGTTATGGGAGATATAAAGTCAAGATATTTGGCAGACAGATCAGACAGAAAAGGAGAGGAAAGTCTCTTGAAATGTTTGCTGTCTGCAATAAAGCAAAATGTATTACTAAGCATTTTATTGAAACTTCACAGGAAGAAAGATCCTGAAATAAGGGAAAGAATAACAAATGGAAATTATATGATACCCATTATTTATTGCATAAGCCAAGTTAAAATGTCATTAACACTCACTTTCCTTATAGAATATGTCATTTTAAAATTTTTTAAATAAATCTTAGCAAATACATAAAACCAACCTTAGACTTGGTTGGTCAGGAAGGGCCACTCTACTCCAAAGCCCTATATTATGACAGAAAGCCTAAGAAGACTGACCTACTGGCTTAATTGAAATGAATATTTACCTTTCAAGATTTCCTAGAAACTTTTGAATATTTTCTCAACATCCTGATAGTTTCCCACTTTATTGATGAGTGCTCTCACCTCCAAGTAGAATCACAAAACACAATGTTGTCCAGGTTTCCCAGAGCAAGGCAATCACATGCCTCTCTGCAAATCATGGATGCAGAAAGGAGTCAAGTAAAGCAGAAACGACTTTCAGGGAGGCAGATCTTCCAGCAAGCCTACTGGTGAAGGAGGGGCCCAGGGAGCTTCCTGTATCTTCTTTCCCAGCACAGTCAGTTCAGTGTTCTGGGCAGCAGTGTCAGTGGTATTTCCTATAGACCTGACTTGCAGCATAACTAGGCATTGCTACAGAATGGTCTTGGCTACGTAGCATCCAAATCTGGCCTTCTGGCCCTCCTAGAGATAAAATACTCATGCAGGTTATGATAGAGCAAAACCCAAAAGGAGAGAGAAATAAACTAAATCCAAGGGAAAAACCAAAGGAGTGACTATTAGCAAAATGGAAAATGTTACTCCCAATTTACATTTGCAGCATTGAATTATTTCTCCCCCAAGCTCAAGAGAACCGTAAAGATAAAAGTTCTGGCAGCCGTGTCTCAGTGTGCAGCTTTGTTTCATCACAAACTTTTAATAACATTCTTTTTCTGCTGGTGAAACACTGGGGAAAGGGTGGGGGGGGATGGAAGTTTCTGGACTCGACAGGTCCAGATTCCTCGTGGACAGCTGTGTTCTTCCCCGGAGTAAAGCCCCTTTTCAAAGAGAGAAAATCGTTTTATTTTCTGGTCCAGCAATTTTCAAGATAGTCTAACTTAATTCACGCAAAACTGCATCAGGCAAAACAGAATCCACTGGCCACTATCCATTGTGTGTCAAGGGAAGATATGGATGGCAGAGGGACAAATTTGTTTTTAAACTTTAAAGACTGCACACCCTCCTATCTGCTCATCGTTGTTGTAAAGGATGGCCACGTAACTGAGTAATGCATCATCTCTATTTCTTTTGCTCAAAAACACTATCTGCTAGCCAGAATGTTTTCAAATGTCATCTACCACCATACTGTACCCTTCAGTTTTTTTAACTTCTTTCCAACTTTCCAATACCCAATCTCATTAACTGGCTTCCCTCTCTGGCCGTTATTTTATTACAGATTTTCATAACTTCCTCCATTTTAAGATATTCTACTAAGCGTTTTCCTTTAGAGACAGGAGAGTTACCCACCTTCCCATACACAAAATTCATAATCAATTTAATCCAATAAAGTTTGAACAGCTATACTATATAGTACTCAGTGTTAGTGTAGTAAAGAAAGGCCTGAATTTTAGAACAACGGTAATAATAATAATAGCTACTGTTTACTCTGACCCTGTGTGCCAGGGATCTTAACATGTTTGGACACATGACATAGTATGATGCTACACAACAGTAAGGAATGTGGCCCCTGCTACCTGGCAGGCCTGGGTTCAGCTCAAAGCTCTGTGGCTTGGGCCAGTTTCTTAACCCTTCTGTGCCCCAGGTTCCTCATCTGTTAAATATGGATATTAACAGGATACACTGCATAGGGCTGATTTGAGGATTCCATAAAATCCCAAGTATAAAGCACTGAGGCCAGGGTCTAGATCACAACATGTGGCGACTACTTTATTATCCCCGTTTTAAGAGGAAGAGACTGAAGCTCAGAGCTAGCCCATGACATAGCTGAGATTCAAATCCACAGCCACCCAACAGTGAAGGCTTTGGGCTTTCTACAGCCACACACTGACCAGGAACATGGAGGGAAGGTACATGAAGCCCAGAGTCCGGTGACTGAGAGGGCTTTGCAGAGTCAGCCCGACCTCCTACCACGGCATCTCTCCAGTGAACTGGCAGGCGATCAACCCTGCTGCTCATACACAAGCTCCAAGCCTCACATGTGTCTGTATCCCCAGACCTGGAGCAGTGCCTGCAGAGGGGACATCTGTTTGTTGAATGAATGGTTAAAGCAATTTAAATGAAGAAATAATTATAGCTAAGCATGAAGCACAAACTACGTACCATGTACTAGAATCAACACATGCTAACATATTTATTATTTAATTTAAAAAATAAAATACGCTTTGTAGAATGATCAGGGGGCACATATTTTCACTGAGTCTGACTTGGGGGAGGCAGATAGAAGCATCACAAAGGAGTCCCAAAAACAAAATGGGGGGATCTTCACCTTCATGGCCTGCTCTTCAAGGAAACATTGACCATGATAAGGGCCACTGTCCTCCTTAAGAGAACTCAACACCAAAACCCCCAGCCAGTCAGAAAACAAAAGTCAGAGGGTCTTCATGCAATTGAGCTGGTTGTACCCTGCAAAAGGGCACCCAACCCAGGGAACAAGACAGGACAAAAACATTAATGCATGTGGGACTCCTCTAGCCACCCTGAGCACGATGGCACAGACGCAACAGAAGGGGCTCCTCTTCTAATTCATGCAAAGACGCTGTAAGGCCTTTGGCTATCTTACCCAACACGGTCTAATTTCTTATTCAATTATTCCATCTCACAGCCCCAAACTGCACACATTTAGACTAGTAATAGTTAGCTGGAGACATTTAAACCAGTAATTATGAAAACACATTGCTTTATTCACTCATATACTCACATATTCATACAATGCTTTATGAATGCTGCAGTCAGTATAGAGGAAGATAACAGAAAAGCATCTAATAGATGTAACTATAAGTATTCTAAACAATAGGACAAAAAAGAATAAGTACCTTAATTAGCATTATGGGCAGCATCAAAAAACTTGCTGCCAGTTCACTGAGGCACTAGTCAGGGCAGGGCAGCAAGGAAAATACCCTCATCTAAATAAAACAAAAGGAAAAACAACACTATCATCAAATTTAAATACAAAGTACACTTGAAAGTTAAACTCAACTAGTAGTTTCGGAAGCAACACAGTTTACTCTTTAAGCAAAATGTCAGATTTTCAAAAGTAGCAGGGTCTAATCTTGGTTTAGCCACAGAATGACTGTGTCATTCTAGGAAAATATGCAAAATATACCCAGTCTTCATTTGTGCATCAGGGAGAGGTTTAATCAATATCTGAGAGGTAGAATGAGAACGTCTACTCTACTTAACTAATGCAGAATGTTCTTGTTAACTAAAGTCACCCCCTGCCTGAGCCATGGATTTGGAGGGGGAAGGATGGAGAAAGACAGGGAAGGATAGAGATGTCTTTAAACAACTCCATCACCAGGCAAGAACAGTGGGGAGAAAAAAGCAGAAAAGACTGTATTTTAAGTTAAAAAAACACCATTTCAGGAAAATAGGCATTTGGCCTAAAGGCAAAAGAACACACTAAACCTTCAAGGAAAAGCTAATAAGTGAGAGATACAGATGCAATAACTTCATGTGTCTTTAATATGGGTAGCCAGTCAGCACAATTCAACTCCAGTGGCAGATGGCTAGCTTTTAGATTAAGTTGGGGCAAAGGGAGAGAGTTTCCTGTGTGCCTGGAACTGTGATAGGCAGCTAACATTTATGACTTCATTCATTCCTCATGGCAACCTGACAAATTAGGTCTCACTATCCCTACTGCACAGAGGAAAACCTGAGTGTAGAAGAACACAAACCTCAAGCCACTTCCACCATTCCAATTGTGCAGGATGAGGGTTTGGGGTGGGGCTCCAGAGTCACCTTTGGTAACATTACAGCTGCCAAAGAAATAGAGCAAGATAGTCTTAAGAGGCTTACCAAACATGGTTCCTTCTACTGACTCATAAAGACCCAAATATAGCATGAACTTGCACTTGACCATAGCCCCAGTGCACATATCCACTGTCAATGGTCACCGTTGATAAGAAAGCACAGATTCACAGCTATTTGCAGACCCGCTGCAGTCTACTTGGATAAAAGATATCCAAGCACATCCAACATGGAAAAGGCACTTGAGATAAGAACAACCTCCTTGGTAAATTGCAGACTTGGGATACGACACACCTGAGGGTCAATCATAAAGAAGATTACCTAAAAATTCACCTGCATTTTGTTTGTCTATACAATATGGTTATTCCATTCTTAGTTTCTTTACTTCCGCATGTTATTTCAAGTATCAGTTAGGTGGTTTTTATTAACCACCTTTTAATGACAGACTACAAAAATAAATGGGCAAAAACCATGTTTAATCCACCAAAAATAATTGATTATATGGAAATTTAAGAGACTTTGGTTGTATATATAGAAATGCACATTTAACGCATTGACTGCCATACTAGAAAAAAAAATTTTTTTCCTTGGAGCCATGGTGTTTTATTATGAAAATAGAATAAAAACTTCAAAAACAAAATGATCCTTTCTAATTTAATTAATAATTTGTTTTTTTTATTGTTTTCTGTGCATGAGTTATATGCAACCTGAAAAATAGTTCACTCAGCTCCCAAGGTAAAGAGATGTGTGAGTTACATATGCTGTGC
>CAUYSK010073881.1:0-29849 GCA_963575035.1 Avahi laniger | reverse complement strand
GATTGTTTGAGCTCAGGAGTTTGAAACCAGCCTGAGCAAGAGTGAGATCCCGTCTCTACTAAAATTAGAAAGAAATTAATTGGACAACTAAAAATATATATAGAAAAAATTAGCCGGGCATGGTGGCGCATGCCTGTAGTCCCAGCTACTGGGGAGGCTGAGGCAGGAGGATTGCTTGAGTCCAGGAGTTTTAGGTTGCTGTGAGCTAGGATGATGCCACGGCACTCTAGCCCGGGCAACAGAGTGAGACTCTGTCTAAAAAAAAAAAAAAAAAAACAACAAAAAAACCCAAAAAAAACACATAAAGAAATAACAGATAAGGTCAGAAACGGATCCATTATAAAGTATGGTTCACTTCTCTAGTCACATTTAGAAGGCCCCTAGCACAGGTCCTGGCACACAGGAGGCACTTAGTAAATGCTCAGAGTAAGGGTCTGAGGGAGGGAGGAAAGGTTGTGCTGAAGGGTGGGAAGATGCTGCAGTTTTAGGCCATTATTGTCATTCTCACAGTGGTGGCTTTAGGATGCTCATAAAATGTCAGTATGGTAACCAGAGACTGGGCAGCTGCTTCTGTGCGTCCGAGGATGTGCCCCTTGAAGACACTGTCTGTGTGCCTATGGCTCCCTCTGAAGCCCCAGGAGATGACCTGCTACCAGTGTTTAGCTCCTCTGCCATTCATTAGGAGTATGGAACAATCCAAGGGGCCTCCTGCTGGAAGCGACTACACAGTCCTGGAGTGCGACCCCTCATCTGGAGCTGTACTCCCTCTGCAGCATCCTCAGCAAGGGCAGAGCCAATGGTGGCTGATCTGTGCTGACAGAGAACTGACTACCTCCCCAGGCAGCCCGAGCTACTCGGCTGTCAGAAAGTGTGATTTTATACTGAGTTGAAATGTCTTTCTGTCAAAATCTTTTTGTTTCTGTATCCATCAAAAATGGGTTATCTAAGATTCTTTTCATTTGTTTTGGATACCAAGTACTTTTTGAATCAGAATTTTTTTTTTAAAGACTCCAAGAGAGAACATGTTCCTGAGATAGTGGCTCTAAATAATGTTGTTGATTTAAAGTAAAATGCTAGAACCATGGTAAGCATCAGTGGAAAAGGAGATAAAAGATTGTTTTTGCAGGTCTTTTGATATCCACAGACTAATCAGAGATTTCAGGAAGAGACGAACCTATGGCCCACCCTCCAGCATGCTTGGTTCAGAATATATTTCTTCTGCTTGCCCTGAAAACAAGGGTTTAATCTTGTAAGGAAATGGAACTTTGCTAACCTCTCTGTAGACCACACATGTATGGTCCAAAGGGAGCTGATTGGCAATTACTCATCTTAGAAGTACTACATGTTACATAAAAGAGACATTTGTAGGAGCATCTACTCACTAACCATCCACTAGCAAGACGCCAGCATCAGTGGAAACCAGCAAGGCCTGGCCCCAGGGATCTGCACACACGGCTTCGTGAGGGAAATTACTGCAGAAACACTGGGGCTCCCAAGGCTGCGAGGCAATACAAGCATCGGAAAATAAGTGCACCAGAAAAAACACACTGTGGCCCATCAAACGGAAATGCACAGTACCACACGTGAAGCAGAAACACAGATACCCCCGTGGGAGTTGAGTGACTCCAAACCCTGGGGTCTGGATTCAGTTACCTTTCTTAAGAAGAAAAGTCTCCTTTCAAATACATTTGCAATAGAAAAAGAGTGAATTCACATGTTTCTGGCACCACAACCTGTCTCTATGATGATGTTCCTCAGGGGTAACTGAAGCATTGGTAATGTTTTTTAAGCAAACATTTTTCTTTAACACTTGGGAGTTGAGCCGAATGGTGCCTATTTTTTAGAGAATTTACATTAGTTAATCATGAAAGGAAGTCCCACATAATTCTATTAAAAAGTCAGATTCCTGTGTTGCTGATTCAGCAAATTATTAAATCAGATACAATGCATTAAGAGGTTGCTATTGCCTTAACATGAAAATGCTTATCGATCCACACACGGCTATAAAATCTTAAAGAAAATATAACATCTGTTTGTAGAATGGCAAGAGATGCCAACAAAACTGCCAGGTTCTCCCGTGTGACATATTGACACCACGTGAATTCTCCCTTCAGTCTTGGTTTCATTTTCATTTCAGGCATAAAGAATGAGCTCTCCCTCACAGCTGTGTGCGGTTGCGCGGAGTCAGCAGGCATTGTTTGCTGGGATCTTAGTCACACCAGAATTGTGGACATTTTCAACAGGATCATTAACTTCCCTCCAAAGTACCTGGCTTAGCCTTAAAGGACAAAGGAAGTTTGTAGAGATTCCCGGGGACACACTGACATCTTACACCTTCACTTTTACTCTCAATAAGACATAAGGGCCTGATGTGTCCCACCCAGGTTTGCAGAAGAGTCCGTGTGTGCACGTGTGTGCATGTTCGTAGGTACCCAAGAAGACACACTCATACTCACAGTAGACGTGAAAGGCTCTGTGGACCACCTTTGAGGTGTCATTAGGGCTGAGGGTAAATACTGTGTGCATTATTGCCGTGTTAGAAAAGAAAAGTGTACTCTCCCTTGAGGAAACCCACAAGCCTCAAAAAGAATATTCTAACTTAGATTGTACTTGTACTCTTCTGAAAAGATCACCTAAAGAAGGTGAAAACATTTTATAAACCAAAAAAGGGCTACACAAATGCAGGCCATTAATTGAAACAGCATTTCCCCAAGAAGATTTCTGGCAATTCTGAGTTTGTGAGTTATGCCAAGAGGATATTAAAAAGCAAAGGTAACATAAACATCAGTAGGGAGACAGACGTAGAAATCGGCATCAGGTAGGACCAAGACAGAACAACCAACTCTTAATATGTTCTCTGACCAGAGGATACAAGTTGGGAAAAACAGTGCAGAAAGGACTTCTTCCCCCAGAAGATCCAAAGGCAATAGAGGATCCATGGAGGCTTGAGGAGGTCTGTGAAACCCCAGGCATTGTATTCAAAATGCTGTGTGTATGTGCCATTTGAACATTTTAATGGGCTGGTGTGTGTGGAGGTGTCCATTGCTCTCATGGGCTCTCAGAGATGCTGGTAAGTATGTGGGTATGTGGCACTACTGAACACTGGGGTGAGAAGTGTCAGCAATGAACTCAGATCTGGCCCCACAGAAGCTCTGGTCTGAGGCCAATGGTGTTTGCCATTGCCCTAGACCCCTCTTTGCCATGTGAGAGGCTTAGTGCAGATTCCGCAGGGCAAGAATATGGTTTCCAGGCCTTCCTGTCTAAGCACAGACTCTTCTGGGCTCCCTCTAACAGCATCAACACAGCTCTTCTGAATAAATGATGGATGGCAACGAGGGTGACAAAGCCCAGTTCTTTGGAAACAGAACACTCTTGCGAACAGCATGTGGGACTCTGGCCTCTGCAGGGCCAACTGCACAACAGCCCTTGGCGTCTTCTAGAGCAGTGTTTCTCCATGTGTGGCCCATGGCCCACTGGCGGGTTATGGAATGACTCAACAGGGAAGCTTGCTCTTGATGTTTCCCAGTGAACAGGTTATGGTTCCACAGACCGTTGTTTTTAATGTACACCTAAGAACTTCTTATCAAGAATCTTATTAAATCTTACTTGAATCTGGTATTTCTAAAGTGTTTGGAAACACTGCAAATTCCTACTGTGCACAGGAACAAGCAGATAGTGTTAATTTCTAAAACCTTTGGAAAGGATGCTTTGCCAATAGTCTTAAGTTGGCTGTGGTTTCGGGGTTAATTGTATTTTGCACCCATCATTTTCCTGAAACCAGACGTTAAAGCATGTAGGCTCACATCGTCTATGTTTTTATCACTAAAGTAAATGTATTCATAATTCTTTTGCTTCTATAGTGAACACTTCTCTGGTGATGTGCTATTTGTGAATCTGTTCCATTTAACTAACTTTAACATATTCTGAACGTAGATGTAATTAAGTACATGGGGTATGGTTTTACAATACAAAATCATGCATATAACAAGTTCATACTGCAACTTGTTTATTTTTTTCTGTTCTAATCTTGATTATCACCTAGTTTTTTTTCCCATGGAAAGTAGAAACCAAGAAGTATTATAGATAGATAGGCCACATTTTTTGGCCAGCTGAGTGAACTGTAGATTAAGCAGTGGTTTCTCAGCTGTGGACCTCTGACCCACAGTCTCACCATCACCTGGGAAACTCTTAGAAATGCAAACTTTTGGGCCTCATCTCCCAGACCTACTGAATCAGAAATTCTGTGGGGTGACTCCAATACACACCAACGCTTGAGAAACACTGCTCTACAGCCTTGCTGTTAAAAGCATGTCCATGGTCAGCAGCACAGGAACCACATACAAGCATGTTAGCAACTAGACTCCAGACCCCGCCCCAGTCCTAATGGATCAGAAATGCATTTTCGCATTTCTGCTGGTCAAGATGTCCAGGTGATATGTACGCACTTGAAGCTTGAGAGGCCCTGAGGGACCAAGCCTGCCTGACCAGGCCTGGTCCAGCAGCTCCGCTCGATAAGCAGGCAAAGGCATGTGTATTCTGTGGAAATACCAAGACTACGCAACCTTATCTGGGGCTTCCCCTGAGAACTATGCAGTAGACAAGCTCTTCTTCCTTCTGCCCACAAAGCTTTTTCTAAGAATCGCAATAATTTCACTGAGGACAAAGGACATTCACAGTTCAATTTGAAAGTATCATCAACTCACCTCTTTTTTACAGATCCCTGAAGCTGCCAAGCTTGATGGAGCATCACCTCTCACAATGGATTTCAGTTTTAGTGCCTTGCAGAACAGAGATCTCTATTAAAGTTCATTATTGAGCAGTAAAAGAATAGCAGGGTAAACAATTGCGATTTAAAAAATAATTTAATAAAACAGGAGTAATTTCAGACTAAAGATTCAGGTTTCTTTACTGACTTATTATTGAAGGTAAGGAATGAAGTTAGTCAGATATGGTGAAGCCCTAATGACAGTGTCCCAGCCCAAACTATCCCAAATGCACTCTGTCATTTTAATGTATTAATATATCATTATCGTGATTCCTAAACTGGGAGCATTAAAAAATACAGATTCCTAGGTCCCTCCTCAAACCTGGTGAATCAGAATCTTTGGGAGTAGAGTCTAGGTATCTTTAAACAAGGACCAATGTTCGAGAGCCCTGTAGTAATGCACCTGTTTTGGGAAAAAGCTATATCTGCCTCTAAGCTTCCCTTGACTGCATGGCCTTCCTCCCTCCACCTGGTCTACTTTCGGGCCAGAATCTTATCGGCAGCTGATAGCACTCCCCCTTCTCCCTGCTGTGATGTGGGATCAAGGCAGACAGTTGCTTTGCCTGCTGGAACTGAGAAATACTAGTGTCACGTGGGAGTGAGGCAAAGGGAGAGTGTTTTCCTCCAACACCTGGAATAAGGGGATGACTGACTGCCACCTAACTGTGATGTCTGCTCCCAATAACAGGATGGCACTTCAGGTCTTCTGTGAGTGCCACAGCCACTCTGTGCTTCCTCCTGCCAGGGATGGGTTCAAGGCGCATTTCCCAAATTGGCTCCCCACTCTTCAGAAAATTCCTAGGAGGCAGGCAAGTGGCCTGTGCTCCCTTGACAAAAGGAGCCCAGAGCTGGGCCCTGTGGCCACTTGCTTCGAGGCAGTAGCATTCCCATCTCCGCAGAGTGCTGCTCTCTCAGCGACACCTGCAGGGAACTGCACTTATCCAGTTCTCAAAACTCTCACTCATGGTTTCCACAACAATCCTAAGGGAAATTACAGAGCTCCTAGAGCAAACATAAAAGTCTTTGCACGTGGGCCATCTGGTTTGGATGGGACTCAAAACTATGTGTCTTGCAGAAAAGGCTTCAGAATAAAACCCACCTGCCCTATTCTAACAAACTCTGCCTGGCGGGCTTCCTCTTTCTTCCGTGCTGACTTGGGTGACTCCGGTAAGACATCACTAAAAGATCGTCTATTAAGCATGTTCTAAAAAAGAAAAACAAGTTATGAATTCCACAAATGGTTGTTAAGTCTTATCCTTTGGCTTCTCTTAATGCACAAATCTATTTGTCCAAATGGTCCTGTTTCTCCCTCCTGTATTTGTTCACTCAACAAGCACTGATGGAGCACCTGGCACGTGCCAAGGTCCGTGCCAAACACTAGGGATTAGAACCAACGGGTGGAGGGCCACCCCTGCATGATGCTGGGAACGTGGCTTTGAAACCCAGCAGACCTGCAGCTCTATCACTTACCAACTCACTGACAGTGTGATTTGGACCCCCACACTGCACAGCTCCAGGAGTCATAGAGTGGCACACTCCGGAACACACATACTGAATTCTATGAGAATGGCGCCCCTAGAGTTGTGCAACTCTGTGGCCCTGTGGGTTACCTTGGGCAAGTTAGTTAACGTCTGAGTCTCAGGTCTTTGTGTGCTTAATACCTGTCTCCTAGGTGTGTTATGGGGCTTAAACAATATAATACATGTAAGGTGCTTAGCATAGTGCTTGGTGCACACTCAGTAAATTTTATTTCTCTTCCAAACCACAGTCAGAGAATGGGGTGCACTCATTCAGTCAGAAAGTACTGACTGAGCACCTCCTACTCTGCCAGATTTTGGGAATGTGATAGTAGTCTCCGTCCTTGTGGAGCAGAAAGTCTAGCAGGGAGACAGATTAAGTAACTAATGACATGATTAGCACATGTGATCACTGCTATGAAGGGAAGTGTGTGGGGTCTATCAGAACATTTAACAGGGGACCTGCCTTCAACTGGGGGGTGCTGGGGAAGCCTGGCTAAGGCAGTGGTGCTTTAGCTGACACCCGAAGGACACCATTACTCATCTTGGTACCCTCTCTATACCCTTCCTTGACCTTAGGGAAAAAAGGAATTGACAGATTACCAAATAAGGTTTGCTCTTTAGGGTCCTGGGGTTAGAGTGCACTGATGAGTCAGAAGTTAAGGGGTGCCTACAAAATGGTGCCGGTCCCTGTGCAAAGGGGAAAGGACCAATGAGCACTAGCTCATTTTGATATTCTACATCTCCTCTGGGCGAGCACCTGACACCTGATGCTCCAATTATTTACACACATCATTAGCAATTACTTTTGCTGGAGTTTATGAATGTATGGATTCCAGGGAAGTCTCCCCACTTATTCTGTGTTTCCTTGTTAAATTGGAAAATGTTTCTGAACAATGCTTTTACTCTGCATTAACAACACTGAGTCTGGAGGACTCCAAAGAGCACATGCACCCCTAGAGGTGACAGGAAGGTGCTGGGTGTCATCAGTGTGGATATGCCTTGGGTCTAGGAAGTGTCTGGCACAAAGTGGGCTTTCAGTTAATAAAAATGCTTGAGTCAGTGCCTGAATGAGGGGCTAGCCAGTAAATCTCCAGAAAATTTAAATAAACACCCCATCTCCCTCCACAATCCCCATTTTTGCCTACCTACCAGCCATGCCACTGGCTGTATCACCAAGGACAGCCACCCAAAAAAGCTCTCCAGGGATTCCTGATTGACACTCATTGCCCCGCCCCCACCTGCACCTCGATTTCCACAGGCCCCAGCTTTATGAAAATCACATTCCAATATATGGAAACTCAACGTCCCCCCTTCTTGTGGTCACAATGAGAGAACACCAGCTAATGGTGGCCACAGCACAGTGTTGATGGCAAAGATCAAGGTGATTCCTGCGCTTTTCTACCCAGGACCTCATTGCTAGGACTTGTGTCCTCAACTCAGGCCCCACGAGAAGGGAAGAAGACCATGGACCCAGAGTTACCTTATGCAAATCCGGCATCAAATCCTGGTATAAAGATCGAATCAACATATCCAGCGTACGCCGACGTTTCTGGGCAAATGTTGGGGTTTCCAAAGTGGCTTTTTCACCATTAATTACTAAAACAAACCAAGTTAAAAAGGGAAGTACAACATTAACAGCTATTGAAGAATGTTCTTCTCAAGGAAATGCCTCACAGTGAATGCCACCCACCTTTCTAATACGGGTACTGTCACTGGTGTTACCTTTCCTTCATAGGAGAATGCTTAAAAACTCTAGATTTCACTACCCCGATCCACATAGTCCACAGGAACAACTATCTTACCTTTCTTGTTGGGCTGCAAGCTTCTCATTTTACCTAAAGACCTCTTTAGCTTTACACTCACCCATCAACCCACTCATTCCTCCCATCCACCACCCATTCATCCACCTACCTACCCAGCCAACACACGAGGCCAAACCACCTCGTGGAGGCCATTCAATGGAATTAAATACGTATTTTCTGCATTTTGCTAGAAAAAATAACAATTTTCTGTCTTAGCAGAGTACTAGGATTCTTAGTCTAATGGAAGTTGCTTCTGGAAAAGAGTGGTGGTTTTAGCGGACTGCAGACACTAAAAGCCAATAAAATGAATGTCCAGTTATACATGAAAGCACAGAACAGGAAGTGTGCAACAGAGGTTAGGAGTTTGAAGTCAAGACAGTTACGGATGTGGCTCCCAGCTCTGCTGTCCCCTATGTACTCTGAAGAAAATTATTTCACTTCTTGGGGCCTCAGTTTTCTACCTTGTAAAAATGGATATACCCTTATTTCCTCATAAGAGTGTTGTAATATAAATGAGGTAATACATATAAAGAATTAGCACAGTGCTAATAACATTAAATAAACATTAACTATTATATTTCTCTTATAGGGGGCTAAAGCAAGGACAATGTTCATAGACTTAAAAATGGAACTCCTTGGGGACAGGCATTTCCTAGAAAGGATCTGTGTGATGGGGCAAGCTGGGCTGTGTGTGTGTGTGTGTGTGTGTGTGTGTGTGTGTGTGTGTGTGTGTGTGTGAGGACATCTCTCACGAAATTTAACCTATGCAAGTCTATTATTTTCTATAATTCTGTGACTGGGAAATTTTTGTTTGAGGGTATTTGCTCCTTGGCACTTCGGAAAAATCCATTTTAAATGTCTTGTTTGGCTGAATAAAGGGAAAGGTCAAGTTTTTTTTTGAAATGTCATTTCCTGTTATCTTGCAGTTTTCTATCTCACCTATTTTCTCCCTCCTGCTACATGCACTTTAGAATTCCCAGAGCCTTCTGATCCCTTGGCCACTGCCTATTCGCTCAGGGCACCAACCCCTCTGGGTCCCTTTGGGGCCCACGCTCTACCACTTACACTCTCTCTCCATCACCTTCAGTCCCGTAAGCCCATGTTCTTCTGCCATTTCTACCTTCCAAATCTTCAACTTTAGTCCCTTTGTTTCACTTCCCTCCAAGTCACTCTGTTGACTGGCTTCGACTAAATGGACGGATTCCACTTAAGAGCTGGGTCCTAAGGGTTGCTGAGTGATCCCTAATCTTTGGTCACAGGCCTCTTCCCTGCTACAGGCCCTGTACAGAGAATGCTCACGCTCTGAGCTCATGTTGCCAAGACCCTTTCAGCTTCCAGAGAGTAGCACCCTACTCTCAATTGCTGCTCTTTGTTTCAGATCTGTTTTCTTGCTCTCTAACCGATCCTTTGGACTTGTAGCATATGGATCACACAGTTTTAAGACTTGTTTTGAAAACTCAGAATATCTGGCAACACTGGGCCCATGCTCTGAAAGGCATCAACTGGCTGGAGCAGGCACGTGTGCCCATCGCTTAACTGTCTCCTACTTCTCCCGCTTCACTCGTTCATGTTCCCCACCCATCTTTCCAGACATTGAAGTTGGGGACCTTGTTCTAGCATTTGAAATAAGGGGTAAAGACAATGGAAAGGAGGAGAGAAAATCATCAGTTTGCCCATGGTTTGCAGAGTTTGCTGCCTCTGCTGTATGTATGGGAGGTAACAACTCTGGTAGCCCAGGTGGGAAGCAGAGGGAGCCCCGATAAAGGTGCCCTTCACATCTGTTCTCCAGAGGAAAGGTTTGGAAGCATGTGGAGATCTTTGCAAGGGACTGGAGGGTTTTACAGAGGGAAGAGAAGTTAAAGTGGCTCGGCTGAGATGGGGATGTTTTGGTGACTGGAATCCCTTTGAGTGTCAACTGCAGGGGTAGAGACACATGACACTTTGCGCTGTTGTTGAGGGAGGATTTATGCTCAGGGCTATGAAGGAGAGATGCTGGGGAGACAAGAAGACAAAGGAGGGACAACAGCATGGGACTGTCCCTTGCCCTGGCCTGAGGGACTGCTTTGGGCCAATCCTAAAGTAGGATTGAGACTAGGAGCTGAGGAGCAGTTGCCCATGGGGACTTGGTGAGGCTTTGACTCAATCAGTGCTACTTTGGGGCTAGGTGACCAGGATGGGTGACGGCAGAGGACAGCAGCATTTCCAGATGCTCCAAAGCCACATTGCAACAGTGACAGAATTAGGCGAAGACTGTATATGTGGGCCAGGGGCGGGGACAGGAGGCAGGGATGGGAGACAGCCAGCAAAGCAGCTGTGATGCCCAGTGTGCCTGGTGGGAGGCTAGAAAGCAGCATCTTCCCAGGGGCACAGGCGGAGTGCCCCTGCCAGGGGCTGGAGCTAGCAGGCTGAACCTCCATAAAGAGGCTGGAGCAGATGAACCCTAGCAACTTGTTCCTGATCACCAGTGAGACAGTCCCACCATGGGACTCCCAGATATAATACCAAGGGATACCCTGGGGAGGGCTGAGGCAGAGCTCCCGTGGTTTAGGAGATGGGGGCTCAGAGTCAGGTGTTTGGGTATTACCAGTGGAACTGAAATATGTGCTCATCAGTTAGCGATGCTTGCGGTGGTCAGGTTCTACATATATCAGAGTCTTATCCTGTCTCTCTCTCACATGTGTTTGCACATGCACACATATGTGCACATGCATGTACACACACATTCCCCTACAACTCTCCCTATCCCTAAGTATATATCCAATATCACTTTTTCCCCTACCTACATCTCACTCTCTGACAAAGACACAGATGTGTAGAAGCAGAGCCTCAGAACACAGGGCAGAAAGGCAAATTTAAGGCCCCATGGTACTGAGTGGGTGAGCGTGGAGAAACCTCAAGAGAGGTGTATAGAATGGTAGGTGAAGATGAGGACATAGGAGAAAACCAGTACACTAACCCCAGAAAACTAAATGCATGTTGTATAAAGAATTAACAGAACATGGACATAATGACATTTTCTTATACAGCATCCTGGGAGAATTTGAAGAAATTTATTCTGATGTAGAACAAGTTGTAAAAACGTTTCAAAACAGAACTTACATTTCACTAGCAAAAAGTCCCTGAATTCCTGGTGGTCTGTAAACACCGGTGGGGATGGCAAGGGTGGACCAAAGAGTGGTACGCTTTCTTCTGAAAATATTTTCAGCCTATGTAGAGAACATTCCAGAATTAATTGGTTTTTCTTCAAAGACCACTAATATTTTGCCCTTCAATTTGTCCAGTCACTTATGGGATGTGTTAGGAATATTCATCCTATAGCAGGAGTATCTTTTCTGGGTTTCCAGAGCTGAGGCCACTACCCTAGTCTCCTTTCTAGCCTAGTAATGTGCCTTTAGGGCAGGGGCTAGGTCTTCCTAAACCCCTCATGGTCCAACTCACCAAGGCATGGACAAATTCAGGTAGCCCAGGAAGAAGTGAGGTGGCCATGACAAGCACCCTCTGCACATCAGACACATACTTGGTGTTTTAAGACACAGCTTGACTCTGACTCTCACCAAATCTGCCAGGGTAGTACCATTACCTTCATTCTACACAGGAGGCTTGAGGCTCTGAGAAGATAAACACTTTTTTCCAGAGCCTCTAAGTTAATAAGTGACAGAGCTGAGATTTGAACCCAAATCTGTTTGGCTCAAAGTTCATGCTCTTTTTACCACATCATAACAGCTATTTTTTTTTTTTTTGAGACAGAGTCTCACTGTGTTGCCCGGGCTAGAGTGCTGTGGCGTCAGCCTAGCTCATAGCAACCTCAAACTCCTGGGCTCAAAGCAATCCTACTGCCTCAGCTTCCTGAGTAGCTGGGACCACAGGCATGTACCACCATGCCCGGCTAATTTTTTCTATATATATATATTTTTAGTTGTCCAGATCATTTATTTCTATTTTTTTTAGTAGAGACGGGGTCTCGCTCTTGCTCAGGCTGGTCTCGAGCTCCTGACCTTGAGGGATCCACTTGCCTCGGCCTCCCAGAGTGCTAGGATTACAGGAGTGAGCCACCAAGCCCGGCCCATAACAGCTTTTAACAGATTAATATTTGAGAACAGAAGGATAAACAGGCAAGAATGTAGTCTAGGAAAGAGGATATTCTGGTCAAGATCAAACATTAAATTTGTTCTCATCGTAAAGTACAATAAAATATTAAACTAACTCTGACCCTTGGGTCTACTGCAGAGTGACACCATCTGGAGTAAATTTTTCCTGAAGAGATGGTGACCTTGAAGAGAGTTCTGTAAGGTGAGGGCACACATATTAAATCAATTGAGAAATATATATGTTGAGAGCCTCATAAAACAATGCCAAATTAACAAGTAAACAGGAGAATTAGAACAAGCAAGTGAGATAAAGTCATTACCTACCTGTAATTGTCATTTTGTTGGTCGTACCTCACTAAGGCAAAAATATCTGTGGTGAGGGTTAAGGAAATTAATCAACAACGCTGATGCTCACAATTGACAACCTGTACTTTGAAAACCTTCAGGCAGAATCATTCTTGACCAGCACTTTTGTGGTCAGGGCGCCTAGCGCTCTTAGGTTGGACAGAACCTTGACTTCTTTATAAGACACAGCCCAGGAAGCCCCGTGCAAGGGCACCATGACTACCCTCAAAGTCCGTGTGTTCATCCTTTAGGGAAGGGGCTAAATCTCCAAAGCTGTCAGAAAAGCAATATAAATAGAGCTATTAAGCAAGAAAGCAGCCAACAAAGCAAAAGAGCAATTCCCTTGTCTGGAAATACAAACACAATCCCAATATGAAACTAGTCATATATTTTATCTGACATGTTTTAAAAGGAAAGCAATTTCAGTGTTTCCACTGTGCACCTTCCCTCACTTTTCTCCTGGCTTTGGTAGACAAAACAAAACAAGCCAATGTAGCTGGTGGTAGCATCTGAGAAGAATCTACTTTGCTTGTGCTGGGGCTCACGCAGCCTAAAATAGCACAACGACCTTTATCTAGTGTCTTTCTTTCTCCCATTCTTCTTCCTCCCTGCCCCCCATCTCTACCCACCGTCTCCCACCCCCAGCTTTCCTTAGCTCAGGCTACAAGGCCATCACGCCCTTGTGCCTTCAGATCTAGGCTTAGTGGAGTGAATCTGCGTTAACTACTTGTTTGTCCCTTTTTAGAAACAAAGGTGCCAAGCCCCAAATCTAAAACTTATAACTCAGGAAAGTTCTAAAAAATAATGACTACCTCTCAGTCACTGAAAAAGTCACCTCAGTTCCCCTCCTGCTCTGTACTTGGAGAAGTTTTCTGTTATCCAAGAAGAACTAGCTCCAGAAGGGGGAAATATTAGTCCTAGATCCCAGTGAACAGGGGAAGTCATTACTTACAAGGCAGGGATGAGAACGAAGAAAATCATAATGAACGTGTAGATGCATATCATTTTCTTCTCTTCCCACAAGGAAGAAATTTTCAACTTTTCATTTCCATGCTATATTGTTAGGTTATAAGGAATAAATAAGGAACAAATCCAAGTATCCAGATGCAATAATACTGTCTGTAATAATGGTCCTGTCTTCAAACATGTTTACTGACGTCTCCAGAGAACATGAGTAACTAGACCAGAATTTATTCTGAAAATGCCTATTTGTTGCCTTTTACTTACGATGTACAACCTGAAGAGCCACCACCTTTGGGTTTCACTGTCACGGCCCATGACCCAGAACACCAGGGCCATGACTGAGTGTCTGCTGGACTGGTCAAGCTCACACCCCACAGGGAACTTGTGGCAGAGCTGAGCTCAGGTACCACAGGGAACTTCAGCTCCATCACTGGACTTTGCCAGCGATATGAGCTGAACAGGGTTTAGAAGAAGAAGATAAAAAATACTATTAATTCAATCATTTCTCAAATTTCAAGAGATGATAATACAGTAGTTATTTAATTTAGGGCTTAGAATCAACAAAAAACTCATTTTGGTCTTTTATCTTAACTTTTAAGTTTTTATACCTAAAGCAAATTTCTCAGAGGATTCTCTACCTATAATTCTTCTAAATCATTTATTATTGATGGATGGCAGTAAGTTTCCCTCATTTCATAAACTATCTGAGGAAAGGGAACGTATTTCAGGAGTTGAGAATTCTCTGAGAACTCATCCATCTGCTACTGCAATGGTTGGAGAGAAGAAGAGGGAAAAATAGAATGCTTAGAAAAAAAATCCAAAACAGTAGGTCTAAGAATCTAGGAATGCAAAACAAGTCAGTTATAACATCTGGTTTAAGGGTCATTTGAAGTTCAATGAGTCCAACCAATAGCTTGCTAACCTGGAGCACTGACAACGGCCCCGGATACGTGTAAAATGGGAACGGATCATGGAAGGCTTAAAGGCAGGAGAAGATTCCTCTCCTTCCTGGAACACGATGGTGACAATATCATTTCCAATGTGGCGCTTCCTTTCCACCTGCAATGAGTATAAAGGACATCATTGAGAAAGACTCTCAAATATGGCACATTCAGAGTGAAAAAACATACCCCAACACGACAAACTACAGCCACCATCACAGAGCCCCAGACTTCAGACGTCTTTGACTTCTTGTCTCCCTTGTTTTGCAGCCTAGTCCCCAGGCCCTCTAGCTCATCTCCCCCGCTCTTCTCCTAACTCAGGCCCACATTTCCTCTTGTCTACCTATCTGCAGAAACCTCCTATCTAGCCTCCTTGCCTCCATTCTCTCCCAGTCTGTCTCCTCTGATCATGTGTACCTTCGCTCATCACTTCTTAGGCTGCCATTTCAAGGCTCCCTAACAAGAGGCACGTGTCAGGATTCCTGGAGGATGGGGTGCAAACGTATATTTCTATAAATGTCGTAGCTAGTTCTGAAGCATATACTTGGTGAGAACAATGGCTCCACCTAATCTGACCCCACTTGACCTTTCCAAAATGATCTCCTAGACCTGTAGTAAGCAATTTTTTTTCCTATAAAATGTCAGATAGTAAATATTTTCAGCTTTGTGGACTACATGGTCTTTTCAAAACTACATAGCTCTGCAGCAATTCTACCTTTGGGCATATGCTCAAAAGAACTGAAAGCAGGGATTCAAACAGATATTCATACACCAACATTCACAGCAGCATTATTCACGATAGCCAAAAGGCAGAAACAACCCGATGTCTATTGACACGTGAAAGGATACAGAAAATGTGGAATATACATGCAGTAGAGTATTATTCAGTTTTAAAAAGTTATGAAATCCTGATGGATGAACCTTGAGGATATTATGTTCAGTGAAATAAGCCAGAAGGACAAATTTTGTATGATTCCACTTCTTTAAGGCACTTAGAGTGTCAGAATCACAGAGACAAAGTAGAATGGTGGTTGCCAGGGGCTGGGGGCAATTTGGATTTATTTGTTTAATAGGTACAGAGTTTCAGTTTGAGAAGATGAAAAAGTTCTGGAGATGGACAGTGGTGATAGTTGCATAACATTAGCTATCATCACAGAACGTACCTAATGTCAATGAACTATACACTTAAAACTGGTTAAAATGGTAAATTTTACATTATGCATATTTTACCACAATAAAAATAAGTAATTATTCATCCATCAGCTGGTGAATGGATAAACAAAATATAGTATATATCCATGCAATGGAAAATTATTCAGCACTTAAAGGAATGAAACACTGACTCATGCTACAACACGGATGAACCTTGAAAACATGCTAATTTCAAGAGGCCAGTTACAAAGGACTATATATTATATGATTTCATTTATATGAAATGTCCAGAGATAGAAAGTAGATTAGTGATCACCCGCAGGGAGCAAGAAGTGGTGGCTAAAGGGAGCAGGGTATGTGTTTGGGGTAATGAGAATGCTCTAAAATTGTTTGAGAACCTTGCGAAATTACTAAACTCCACTGAATTGTACACTTTAAGACGATGAATATATATGGTATGTGAGTTATATCTCAATAAGCTTTTATGTATTTTAAAAAAATAATTATTGAGCTCCTCCTACCCCATGCCAGAAACAAAGCAGACAAAAATCCCCGCCCTCATTTATACTCTGGCAGGCGTACAAAATCATAGTGAGCAGTGTGACAAGCATATGAAATAATCACATCAGAAGGAGGGGAAGGAGAGCAACTCGACAGCCCCCAGTGTTTAAATGGTCACCAGGGCCCGTTTCACGGAGTTCACATGTGAGTGGCTCTGGAGAAGTGGGTAAGTCAGCCCCCTGGGCACTGGTGGATAGGAGGGTTCTAGGCAGCTGGAAGGGCAGAGCAAAGGCCATAAGCGGGACAGTATCCAGTAACTCTGAGCAACAAGAGAGGAAGCCAATGTGGCTAGAATGGAGAGAATAAGAAGAAGGGTGGGCAGTGAGAGGAGAGAAGTGACAGGACCCTGCCAGGCTATTGGAAAGATTCTAGCTTCTACCCCGAGTGGAGCGGGAGCCACAGGAGGGGCTGAGAGAAGTGACAGGATCTGACTTGCATTAGAAAGATCACTCTGGCTGCTGGATTGAGAAATAGGCTGTCAGGAGACATGTTTGTATAATCATGCACTGCAGAACGATGTTTCAGTCAATGACAGATGGCATATAGGATGGTAGTCCAGTAGAACTGTAATACTATATTTTTACTGTACCTATTCTATGTTTAGATAGGTTTAGACACACAAATCCTTACCATTGTGGTTACGACTGCCTACAGTATTCAGTACAGTAACACGCTGTACAGGTTTGCAGCCTAAGACTGATAGGCTACACCATACAGTCCAGATGTGTTAGAAGCTATGCCATCTAAGTGTGTGTAAACACACTCTATGATGTTTGCACAACAACAAAATCACCTAACGATGAATTTCTAAAATACATCGCCATTGTTAAGCTATACGTGATTGTTAAAGCTGGGAGGCCAGATAGGAAGCTACTGTGATAATTCATTCGAGAGATGACGGTGGCTCAGAGAAGTATGAAAAGTGGTCAGACTTTAGATGTATTTTGAAGGGAGAGCCAGAGGATTTCCTGACAAACTAAATATGAAATAAGACAAAATGAGAGAAGCCAAGAGGGATTCCATGGCCATTTTGCCCCAGAAACAGAAAGAACTGGAAAAGCATCAACTAAGATAAAAAAAGATTGAAGAAGAAATAGCAAGCCCAGAGTGCAGTTTTGGTCAGATGAGGTTTGAGGTGTCTTGTCCAGAAGAGGGGTGGAGAAGGAGTGCTAGTGAGAGGTCCAGTGTCTGGAGTTCTAGCGAGAGGTGCAGCTGGAGATGTAAATTTGAGGGTTACTGGTATAGAAAAGCTATTTAAAGCCACAGGATTGAATGAGATCATCCAGGGAGTGAATGAGTGTGGAAAGGGATGAGGACCAAGAACCGAGCTCCAGGCCATGGCAATGCACATCCCATGCCCAGGATCACAGAGCTCGCTGATGTGGCTCAGACCCGAAAGCCTGTGCCTTCATGCGGTACTAAGTGCTGTGTCAGGATCTGGACTGCTTGGAGACTAGGAGACGGTGGTGGTGTTGGACTTCACGAGACATTAGGAAGAAGATGAGGCCCCAGAGAGGCAAACATCAACACCCCACCCTCTGTCTCCACTATGGGTTGTTATGGTGATGGAGGTAGGAGGGGAGAGATGGATGAAGTTACAGAACTCACAAAATATTTGTAGAAGCCTGCTTCTTTAAATCATATGCAGAATGTGGCTCAGACTGTTCCACTAGTGTTCTAGACATGAGGAGGTCAAAAAGCCACCAGGATTCTATGATCCAGGCTGGCCTCTAACTTTTTGGCTGTTACCTTAGGCCCCCATGAACCCAGGACAGGGACAGAGAGAGGTTCATGGTTAGCAGTCCTTCTCTGCTCTCCTTTAGGCACTGAGATGGATCACTATCATTCTGCATTTCTTTGTCTCTTCCTACCTGTGTTATCTTCCTGGTAACGGATATAAGTTTCATAATTTTGACTTTTTTCATATCTACTGATGCTGGGTGAGTGGAGGACCCACACTATGCATGAAGCCGGCCAAGATGTGGAGCGCACCTGGTCCATCTGGAAATGCTTCAGCACTTCTGGTGAATGCTGTCACTCCTTCACATGCTAGCAGCTTCCACCAAGAGAGGAGGTCAGTAATGATCCTTCTAATGAGAAAGACTTTGGAGTTGGGCAAAAGTTGAACTGGCACATCTGTTTCTCCTGCCTTTCTGGCTAATGCCCCTATCTGTCATAGGACATGGGCAATCCTGGTGAATGTACAGGGCTGAAAAGGTTGGAGCTGGGGGGGAAGGATTGTAAAATATTTCAGTGGAAGTTTTTTGGTGTTATTGTTGAAATGTAAGAGGTCAATACATTTCATGATGATTGGGAAGACCAGCTTTGTCTGTCTTCTCCACATGATCCCAAGATGCTAAGAGCTTCAAATACTACAAGGTGTGTAGTAGCAATAATATTGGTGTCTCCACCACATGAAGGTGCCTTGTAGATAGTCATTCTCAGCTACTTAAGCAGTCTTCCTGGGCCTATGCACTTCCTGCTTCAGCGTGACTTTGTCAGAGTTTATCCTCCCAAAACCAGAACAAGCTTAAGACCTGCATGGGTCTGCAATGCCCATGAGACAACCCACGAGTTCCTTATTCCAGACCCCAAACCATCAAATAGAACTAGCTATTCCTACCCTTCCCCACTGTGTTCCCAAAGCATCTTCATATCCCACGATGGTGACTTCACACTCTAGCCCACTGATTCGCTTTGTGTCTTCCATTCTTACTGGACTGAAAATTTTAAGTGCTCAGAAAAAAGCTTTTAGCTCCATCACATACTTTCTGTAGATTCATATTTTTCACAAATCTTTGCTAAACAACTGTCCATCATATTAGTAATACCTAGTCACACAGATGACTTCAATGTGTAAAAAGGGGATAAGAATCTCAAAAAGTTAAATTGCACTCCCCCAAATCCCTCAGAAGTCGGCAGCATGTGTCTTTGTTAGGTCTAATTCCAACAGATTGGAAAACTTTCTCCTAAAAATGGCCAGCCTCTGGGGTGGGCGAGGAGAATCCTGGGTAGAGGTTTTTTCCAACCTGGCATGGCCCATGCAGACACTCAGTGTTAACCTCCCGCATTAATCTGAAAACAGTACTTATCAATCGTGACTCAGGATCCACTTATTCTATGTCCTGGACAGTCTCCTTCTGACAAGACACAGGCACATTGAGAGAAGTCAGAGAAAAGGTAACATACAAAACAGTCTCTCAAGGGTCTATAAACCCACACTCACACACATACTAACACATATACATATTCACACACAAACACATATGCACACTATTATCTCTGATCTTTTATGGTGACAGAATAAGTGAGAATAGTTCTTCCTAAGACCTGTTGAAAGTTCAAATATACAGACTGTCAAAAGCATCCCTACGTTGGTAGCTGAAGTTCAGCTCATATGTTAACATACATGGCCTCTAATTCTATAGAATCATAATGGTGCCCTCTCCACATTCAGGTCACCACACAATGGTGTGTGTGTTCTCAGAAAGCTGTGTTCACACATACCTGCTGCTTGTTCTCTTTGGAGTATGGCAACATGGTGGAAACATGAAACATGATCTCGTGCCCTTGGTATACAGTATAAACTGAATGTATCCCTGTGGTGTCATCTGTAAAACACAAATATGCATTTAGTGAACATAAAGAATTCTGAGGCCATAAGGAAATAGTTTTTATTTGCAGACCAGGGAAATACAGCACATAGTACATGCTCAAAGATCATTCTGGATTATCTACCCACACAGAAGCATCAACTCTCCATCTGATGTGAGGCTCCTGCCCACGTGGAGAGACTTCTTCCTCTCTCTAAGCTCCTGTGCTGTCTGATTCATGCCTCGTCTCCAAACAGAGGAGGTCATGAGAAGTCTGGCTTAAAGAGGATAGCATGTTACGATTCCTTGCCTGCCAGTTGCTATGAGCATACAGGATGAAATTAACATAGAATGACATATAAACAGTCTTCTCTCCTCATCACCCCACTTTCAGTCAGCTGTGGAGCCTTCAGAGTCTACCGTGGAACTAGCTCCTGAGTGAGTCCACCCTTCCCCCCGCAACCCCTTACCTGCAGCCTCTCCCACAAGGCGATCCCGTCTCTGGTTTGGGATGATGCAACAGCCTCTCAGCTGGCTCCTCCTCTGCCTCCCCTCTGGGCTATTCTTCACACACCTTCTGCCCAAAGGTGCAGATCTGATCTCACCCTCCCCTACTTCAAACCCCTTACTGACATCCAGTTGCATGGAGAACAAAATCCAAAGTTATTAATATGATCTCAAACTCCCTGCAGGGTCGCGCCCTGTCCTCCTTTCCAGGTCACAATGCATCATTCTCGGCCCCTCTGCTCCCTCCAGCCATAAAGGCATTCTCCTAGTTTCCAGAACACATCATGTTCTTTCCTGCCTCAGGGACTTCACAGATGTTCTCTCTGCTTGGAATTCTCTTCCCCCTTAAGACACTCCTATTACTCCTACTCATTCCTCTCTGGTCTCAGATGTCACTCCCCCAGAGAAGTCTGCCTTAATCCCCCAGATTAGGCAAACTGCCATGATGGCACTCTGGACTTTGTCCTCTTAGTTCAGTGCTTGGTGTTAAACTATCTGATAATCATCTGTTTAATGTCTGTGCTACCCCTGGACTCCAGGCTCCTGGAAAGGTAGGGACCCATGTTGGTTATCTGCTGCTATATGCCCAGGGCCAGCACAGTCCTGGCTTACAGATGGTACTGCATGGTATCTATGGGCAGACCATGACTCCACCCAGACTGTGAGGGCTGATTTAGCCTTGCAGAGCTCCATAGAGGCCCCATGTCAGATGCGTGTGAAGTTCAGCTCCTTCCAAACGTCTCTTGTCCATCCCCTCCCTCATCTCAGGTATAAGTTCAAATACAGACCAGGCCTACTAAACAAATGTTATACAAATTACAACAGAAGAGATCAAGAGACGAACTTACTTTTGGTGTCCAGACCGCCACGGTAGCCTGTCCAGCCCTTTAGAGTGATTATGTCACCCAGGAGATTTAAAAATTTTTGAAAAGCTTCGCTTCCAATTTCTGCAGGAAGAGATAAAGTATGAAGAAAGCATGGGCACCAACAAGTCCTCCTTTTCTAACTATTCCCTGGAGTCACTTGAAAACTAACTAGGCTCTGCTATATGTGCACGATAAACAGCATGGAGAAGTCACATTTCCTTCTTGGGGACCATGAGGAAGTTCCACGATTGCCAGGAATCCACAGAAAGAAAACTACAGAATCAGATGAACTAATCTTGCCACTACCAGACTGGGGGCACAAGTGTTTGGTATTGCAAAATGAAAATCTTATTATTGTTACCATTAATAATAAAGAGGTATTTAACATGAAAAGTGCTAAATATCAGGAAGATGGCACCATCATATAATTCTCCTAACCATAAAAAACACAGAAAAATCTTCTACTATTCTTGGGACCATGCAGAACCAAATTCTCCATCTCTCCATCTCATTTTCCATCTCTGCAGTGACTGGTACAAACTAGGTGGTCAATAAATATATGCCAAATATATCCAACAACTGCCTTACAAAATGTACCCTGAAATTTTATAAAACTGTCTCCTTGCATTACTCCAACTCAACAGACAAGTTCAGTTTTGATTATCAGAAGTGCAACAAGGCAGGACAGGGCCTCTGTCAGCAGAAACGGGAGGAGATCACTCACCATTGCTGAACATCTCATCATCGGTGAGCTGCCCGTCTTTGGCAAAAAGAACCCCAAACTTGAAATTCACAGAGCCCTTACGATAAGAACAAAAGGTGTTAAAAATTAATTTTTATCATCAAAGCATAGTTCTGAGATGTGCTGTTCATTACTTGGGACAACCTCAGTCACCAGAATGGACACTCGGGGGGGTTCCTTCCTCCTGTCCATCTTGATTTTGATCAACGTTAAGAACAATCCTTCCTTTATTATTACAGGTTTTTATAGCTTACAGGTGAGACTATATGCTTTAGATGAGTTAATTCATTTGCAATTTCATTACTAATGGCCTCTGCAGGATGTCACTTCCATTCTGTGTCAAAACAGAGCTCCAAGCAAATGGCCACAGTAACTCATAGGCCTGGTACCATCTTCTAATCAACCTGCCAGCAATAGTCCAAATCCCCGTCAGCAAAGGAGGATTCGTTGTAATTCAAAGCTTAAGATAACAATCTCAGGCTGGTATCTTGTGCACTCTTTTAGAAATAGAAATGGAAATGGTTGGCAATTTACACTAAAATCTCATTTTCCCCAATCCCTAAAGATATTTAATCTGAGGAAGTCACAAAACAGATGTGCCAAAGGAGGAAAAAAAAAAAAAACAAGCCAAGCAAGCAGTAGCTGGTACAAATGTACAGTTTACCATCCTCGGCTCAAAACTGAATTAAAATTTGATCCTGTGGAAATAATTAGCAGCTTCTGCGGGGAAGGGAGCAAGACACAGGAATGGGGTTGGGGAGTGGCAAACAGGGTCTCAACTATGTTTTTAATGTTTTCTTTTTTTTCTTAAACTGGCTAGTGGGTTTATAGATCTTCATCATATTATTCTCTGTATTTTTCTGTATGCTTGAAATATTTCATAATAAAAAACCCTGATGTTGGAAGAGAATCAACCTCTGCAAGGTTGTCTGATCCACCCGGAGATGGGGGCTTTCTTGGTGGTCAGTTAAGGAATAGACAAGGAACAAAGAGAAGGAAAGAGACTTGCCCACAGCTGGAGCTAAGTGAATGGCAGGGCTGGAGGGGGAACCTGGGATCAAGCATTCTTTTCAGTATCATGGCATTGTCTTCTCTAGATGGTACTGAGTTGAGTGAAACTTAGAGCTACAAGCCGAGGTGGGGCCTACTGCCACCAGATGATTGACCTAAGCTTTTAGAAGCTTTTATGAGGCTGCTCTGAGCACCATGCTACCAGTACTCTTGCTGAGGACCCCTCCTGCTTCAGGTGGAGACTCCAGAAAGACTGGTGTTGCAAGGCCTTGTTTAGTCTTCGGCACAGAATCGCAAGGTCTGTAAGGCATGGAGGGTTGCACAGTGGGATCTTTCAGGTACCTGTGCGCCCAAAGACGTAGGATCTTCAAGGTCACTTATAGTAGGAAGGTCACTTATAGTAGGGAGTATATGCGTCTAGGTTTGCTAAGACAGCCTTGGCTTACATCTGTTTTGTCTATTGTCCTGGTGTTATTAATAATAATTACTCTCAAAAGGGTCTCAGTTTAAATGATAAATTATAAGGACCTCTCCTGCTTCAGGTGGGGATTCCAGAAAAAATGGTGTTGCAAGGCCTTGTTAAGTACTTGAACTTACTTACAAGCCTCATTTAGGGAATTTGGTTTCTAGCACTTCCCAAATAATGCCCATGACTTACAGAGAGTTTTCCACCTATCTCTAGAAATCAAGGTATTGCTTATTACAATGCGTTATTTCATATTTTAGGAGGGGACAGTTTGATCTGGGGCAATTGGACCATAACAGATCATATTTTAACCAGCCATTCAACAAGACACCCTTAGTGCTCCGTGAGGTTGGCTGCTACTTGCAGCACCGGATCTTGAGGGACACAAGGCAGCTCTCAAGATCCCAAGGCCACACCTGGGCTCCTAGAGGGAGGTGACTGCTGCAGGGAATGTGTAAGCACTGGTTTTCTCAGAACTTAAGTCCTGCTAGACACTCAACATACAGATAAGGTCACATTTGTCATTCCTACTTGTACGGAATTTAAATTTTTTAAGTTCTAAATTTTATAAGACAAAACTCGGCATATTACAAACCAATGTGCAATCACATTCTTGGGAATTAATAGTATGTTAGGAATTATATTTCTTCTGAGAAAAGTGAAGTATGATTGAAAACTAAAGTCCTATTCCAGAAGAATCTTGTCGAACTGAGAAATGATGGTTTATTCGAAACTAGACACCCTGGTTCCTTGTTACTCTTGTTTAGTCAATGCCTCTGTATTTCTAGGGTTCCACATGTTCCTGACAATCTCTCTCCTCTTCACGTCTATTACAGCTTGGGATGCCATGTTCTCTCATGGGGGTGTCTCCCTACGCAGCAAATAAAACATGGGTTTCAGGACACTGACATCACTTTACCAAATAGCTAACCTTTTGGGAACATCACACTATTGTTTATTAACTTTTTCCCAGCCCATCTTTGCAGCTGATAGTTTATCACTAGAATAAGCTGGAATTGGAATAAATGCTCCCAATTTATGCTAGCTGAGAAGCTGCAGGAGTAAATAGAAATGCCTTGGCCACAAGGCAGCTCTGGAGGATGGAGACTGGACGGTATCTCCTCAGGATGTCATAACAAGTGACTCTTATTGTTTCAAGCAAATATCTTCTTAGTAAAGAAGTAAAATTTAGAAATAAAGTCATCAGTAACTTATTTTTCAAAACTTGGGAGTTTCAAAAAAAGCATAGAAGAATACAAACAGCTAACTGGGGTTCCTTATTAGGGGGTGGAAGTGGGGAAGTGGGGGGAGGTGTCCACATTTCCCATAAATAAATTTCTGTATTGTTTATCTGTTACAACAGGCACGTGCATGCACTCAGTGGATGTTCAATAAATATCTGTGAATTAATGACAATAGTAATTTTGAGACATAAAAACTATACATAGTATAATCCTAATTTTATATAAAACATAACAAACATATATACCAAAATGTGGTTGTCTCTGTGATTGTAGGTGATATTTTCCTTTTATCTTTTGTACATGTCTGTATTTTTCAAATATTTGTCAGAAATGTGGATTATTTTTATTGTTTGCCTTTTACAAATTACACACAGAGTCAACAAATTCTCCTGCAACATGAATCTAACACAGACGATATATAGATAAAAATGTAGCCAGTTGTGCTGAGAAAGACCTGTAGTCCCAGCTACTCGGGAGGCTGAGGCAGGAGGATCACTTGAGCCGAGGAGTTTAAGGCCAGCCTGGGCAACATAGTGAGACCCCTTAAAAATGTAGGCGTCTTCCCCTTTGCCCACCCTTTGCCAACCCTTTGCCACATTCCAACCTATAGTTTACTGTTCTGCACAAAAGTAACTGCTGTCAACAATTTGGGATGCATCCTTTCAGGCCTCTTCTTTGCATTTACATCTACATATGTAAGAATCAGCTGAGATGTCACTGCCTCAGAGAGATCATCTCTGTCTGTTCAATGTAAAAAACCCACTCCTCATCCCACAGCACACTACTGTGTGTTACTTTCTTCACAGATCTTGGGGCTACAGTTATTATCATGCTACGTGTGTTTGTTTACTTATTTGGCTTGTCTTACCCCACCAGACTGTAAACAGCTCCAAGAACAAAAACGCCTTTCTGTAGTTCTCTTATGTTTCAAGTTCCCAGACCAGTAAGATTTACTGACCAGAACTTAGTAACTTTCTGTTTCACCGGGCCATTCCCTTTTGAATTATTTATCAGAAACAGCAGAACCTCCTTGTAGCTATGAGATAACTACAAAGTCTTACGCCACTTGATTGTCCAAAAAAGTCAAGAGAAGTGGCATTCCACTGCAAATCTTGTTCCAGGACCTGCTAAGCAACCTACTCCCTACAACCTGCATGCCCACAAGACCGACAGGGTGATAAATATTACCCCCAGCTCACTCTACCACTAAGATCTCTGCCATGGGAGGGGCTTAGCCACCATATTTTGATCATATGATGTACGTGCCAGTATGATTTCTCACTGTGCTTGCGTGCCCTGCGCTCTACCCCAATCGTGTAATGATGCTCACTCACTTCATGCATTATTCATTTCACCTCTAGAAAAACCCTGATCCCATCAGTCACAGAGGCAGATTTGAGGTAGTCCTCCTACCTGTCGGTTGATGTCCTCCACAATAAACTTCCTTTCCTCCTTGACAGTCCTCATTGTCTCAGTAATTAAAAACCCCCTTTGTGGGCTCATTAACAAGACTGTAAGTTCCACAAAGAAGGGACCTTGCTTGCTCACTGATACATCTCTAAGGCCTCAAACAGCACATGGTACACACACAGTAGGAGCTCAATAAATGTTTGTTGAATCAATGAATGAATGGACATACAAATATTTGTTTATAAAAACATAACTGGGATTATACTGTAAATAATGTTCACTGATTGGCTTTTTTCAGTAAATACTATGTTGTGGAAATCTCTCCATGCCAGTAAATAAAGGTCTACATCTTGGTTTGTTCAGGCTGTTACATAATACCATAAACTAGGTAGCTTATAAACAACAGGAATTTTATTTCTCACAGTTCTGAAGACTAGGAAGCCCAAGATCAAGGCACTGGCAGATTCAGTGTCTGGTGAGGGCCCTATTCCTGGTTCATGGATGGCACCTTCTTGCTACGTACTCACATGGCAGAGGGGGCAAATACGCTCCCTTGGCCTTGTTAATAGGGCACTAATCCCATTCTTGAGGGTTCCTCCCTCATGACCTAATCATTTCCCAAGGTCCCATCTCCTAATATCACCATATTCCTCATCAGTTGTCAACACAGGAATTTTGGGGGGACACAAATATTCAGACGTTAGCAGTCTACCCCATTTTTAAAATGACATCATAGTACTTCATAATTCATTCAATCATTCGCTTGTTTAACTACCAAATATTTACTCTGTACCTTCTATTTGACCTGTTCTAGGATATGGGAATACAGCTGAGAACAAAAGTGAGTAAGTCCCTGCTCTCAGGGTGCTTATAATCTCACAGGGGAGACAGATAATAAACTAATGAAAATACAGAGTTAAGAAGAAAACCAAAGCAGAGTAAAGGGGCTGTAGGTGAGAGGCAGGGTATGGTGTTCTCGATAGGGTGGTTAGGGAAGTCCTCTTTGAGCAGAGGTCTTGATTCAGTGAGGGCACAACCCTTGAGAACATCTGGGGGACAAACACCCCCGGTGGTGGGAACAACAGGCTCTTTCTGAGGAGGCAGAAGAATAAGGAGGTCAGTATGGTCAGTGTGGAGCTGATGACGGCAGAGGAAGCAGGAGCCACTTCCTGCATGCCCTGGCAGCTCAGGGTAAGGATTTGCAGCTTTTCTTTGGGTGGGGCGGGAAGACTTTAGAGTTTGAGCAGGGAGACAGCCTGATTCGACATGTTTTAAAAGGACCATGTGGATGCTATCTGAAAACCAGAGAGGGTGGGCGTGTAAGCCAGGAAGAGACTTAGGAGACTGCAGAGTCCGCGCAAGCGATGGTGAGGGTGGCATCACCACACTGAGTGGTTGTGGTATAGTGTTGAGAAGTGTTTGAATCAGGGATATTTTATGAAGTGTCACCAGGATGTGCTGATGGATTAGATATGAGGTATCAAAGAAAGAGAAGCATTAGGATTTTTCCAAGTTTGGCCTGAGCAATAGGACAAATGACATCGCCATTTACTGATAGATATAATACATAAACCATTATTTACTCAATTGCCTATTGATATTCTAAATATATCCTCATATTAGTTATATACTTAGAAAACCCAATGTGCTTTTTTAAATGGGGTAACAGGGAATAGGAACATGCAGATAAATATGGCATTGTGCATATTAATGAGAACATCCTAATAAAGCATAAACACCCTACTTTAATGAAAATTAAAACTTCATTACTCACCCTGATCACAAGGTTAACATTTGAATGTTCCCAAGTAGATGTAAGTAGTTTCATTGTTTTTATATCTTTATAGCTAGTTGCATAGAAAATTCTGAAATATACCTTGAAAAAACATGTCAGTAAAGTCTTTGAGTGATAACAGACTCACATAGAGGTCTGACCGAAAGAAAAGGCTGTGTTCCCAGTGAAGGGGGAAGTATGTTTACAAACACGGAGGGAGAGCACAGGAGGAGCAAATATCTCCATAAGATCACTCACCTCTTGTTCTTCAAGAACCAGCAAGTCCTGTCAAATAAAGTTGTAAAAGTTATGTCCACGCATAATGGTGATTGTTTCATTTTGACTTTCTGTGAAAGCCAAGCCATCAGTTTACTCATAATGACATTTTGAAAATAATTTAAAAAGTTGGTTATAGGAACTTACTTTTGAAGGAGGAAAAAAAACAACTATGACCAAAGGTGAGAGTCAACAGTCTTGGATTTTCTTTCCCTGCCATTTGCCTGACCTAACTCAACTCAGCTCCTTCCTGAGACCCTATTGTAAGAGCAGCATGGAACAGTGAACCTAAACAATCCTGGCCTTGAGTCCTTGCTCAATCACATTCTTAACTGTGTTGGGCACAAGTCATTTAACCTGTTTGAGTATCTGTTTCCTTCTTCATGGTCCAGGATAACTTCTGTCTTAACCCCTGTGAAGGTCACGTGAAGAGTAAGGGAACAAGTGTGCACAGAAGGCCTGGTACACAATGGAGATTTAATCAGCCCTAAATTACTTTCCTTCTCATTCTCATTCTATTAATTACATGCAAATCCCATTTTCCCAGAACTTCTTTTTTTTTTAATATATTTTATTTTAAAGACTAATCAAGAGCAGTAGTGAAGAGGGGGGAAAGTAGTAGAACAAGGAGTTCAATCTGTAACTGACTGTGACCAATCAAGTGAGATAACTCACTACATTCTGAGCAGCCTTCCCAGAACTTCTTAAAAACTCTGGTCGATATGCTGACATCAAAGCCAAAGGCTCTGATGGGGAAACTGCAGATGAGCAGACATGGGGCAAGGCTCACCAGGTGAGCCACAGCTGCCATGGGGAGAGCGTGAGGGGACAGGGGACAAGGGTCAGGGTGGGGACTCTCCCCCTCCTTGTCTAATGCTCTCTGGGGCAGAGCTGTGTCAAATGGAGACTTGGCAATTCTGAAAGAACTCTGTGAGGCACACAAATCTCTTTTTTATTTAATGGGAATCCTCCTTCATTCAGAACTCAGCCATCTTTATTACTTCCGAATTCTGAGAAAACATAAAATTGTATTCTACATTTTTACATTGGAGCTTCATATTTGCACGTGTCCTTACATTTGATTACACAATTCTCTCCAGAGTTTCTTTTGATCTTAGTCCCCTGTGGTATGGTTTAATTGCTCTTGAATGGCAGGTGAGGAGTCCAAGGTTGAGGGGTGCCCCCTGGGCTGAGGGCCCATAAGCAAGCTCTCAATCTCCCACCCAGTTCTAACACTCAGCACAGTGCTCCTTCTATGCTAACTGCAGGGAGCGTGACAAGGGAAAGCTCATATCTACCTGTCAGCTTCCCAACTAATCCAGCGAGTGCTAGGGCTGGGATGTTTTGCAACCAGTCCCTGGCCTGTAACAGGCTGCTCCTCAGTGGGTCAGGCAGCAGAGATCAGAGCCTGGCACTCAGTCCTGGTTGAGCTCAGGGGCTAGTGTCTCAACACTCAGCTCCAGGGTAAGGAGAGATGTCACTGGCTGTCAGGTTGCATTTATTTTGCAGTATCCTTATTTATTTATTTATTTTTTTGAGACAGAGTCTCACTGTGTTGCCCGGGCTAGAGTGCCGTGGCGTCATCCTAGCTCACAGCAACCTCAAACTCCTGGGCTCAAGCGATCCTCCTGCCTCAGCCTCCCGAGTAGCTGGGACAGGCATGTGCCACCATGCCCAGTTAATTTTTTCTATATATATTTTTAGTTGTCCAATTAATTTCTTTCTAATTTTAGTAGAGACGGGGTCTTGCTCTTGCTCAGGCTGGTTTCGAACTCCTGAGCTCAAACAATCCGCCCGCCTCGGCCTCCCAGAGAGCTAGGATT